>JAXGGP010212636.1:0-13522 GCA_035584415.1 Eueides aliphera
TATATATAAAATGTTCTTTTACCGTGTAAAGTTAATAACTAGTTACAACGAACAAACATAAATCAAAAGTGTTCAAAGCAAAAATCGCGACCGCGAGTAAGGACTGAATTTTTAATAATACAGCTGTTAGACTATAACTACTGGCTCCATATTGTCAAATAAAATAATACCAAAAGTCATAACGAAAAGGAATTTATTCGTCGTATATAATTATTTTCCTATACTTAATGACTGGTAAAGAGACAAAGCGCGAAGCGAGGCAATTCAATGGGAAGTCCCAGTCTTTATGGAAAAAGAGAGTCCTTACTCTACTTTTTTAAATTCCCGCTTACCCCGCTATAAGGGGACACAGTGAAGCTAAAAGAAAGTAGTATATATAGCTATGTATTTATGAATTAAATATAATTAATACAAATTCGAAATGGTTAATCATTTGCATACGACTTTAATGAGGTAGAACATTTAATATTTTATAGTCATCATTTAAAATAAATTTAATTCAAGAAACCTATTAATATTTAACGTGCGTAGGTTCCCTCCCCTCTGTGCATATTAATTTATTTTATGGTGTATTAATTTTTAATATTACATAAGTGCCTAAAGTTAAGTTAAAAGTTCAATAGTGGCACAAGCGTGTGACTGTAACCGACAGGTTCTGGGTTCGATTCCCAGTAGAGGAGATGAAATATTTAATATTCCTAATTTAAATTTTTAATGTTTCATTTCTTCGCTCTGTTAATAGGGCAAAGCGCGGCGTTGAGTTCCGCGACTCAACACGCAATGCCTCAAAATCGGCGGAAAGTGGGGACGTCAGAAGTAAAGAAGTGGGAACGTCTTAACACTAGGTTCCCAAGTTCCCTTTGCCTAAAAAAAAGTTGAGTTTCTCAATATGTACCTAATGAATCCAAAATTTAATAGAAAGCGGTGAACGTAGCACTAAGCAAGAGGCTGAGTTTTGTAATAATTTATTCAAACGTAAAGCGCGGCGTTGAGTTCTGCCACGCACTTATCACTAGGTTCCCAAGAACCCTCTGCCTACCCTGCTATGCTCGTATACAGAAGGAACCATTACATAGCTGTTACTTGATGTTTCAAGCACTCAATTCTTCATTCCATCTATACATATAATAAATTAAAAACTGATCGCTGTCTGTACTTGAAAGATATATGAGAAAAAAAATATTCAGACAATGATTTTTATTTTTTTATTAATCATATATATTAGAGCTTTTGTTTATGTTCATGTCTAAAACCACTTAAAATTTAAATTTAAATGCAGTATTTAATATTGTATTTCGGCAACGTTTCCTTGTCATTTAGTGTTCATTACAATATAAAGTAAAGTCGATAAATTTGCTACAGTAGTTAATAAATAATCATATCATTCTAGCAGGCGAAGCCGCGAACAGGACGTTAGTCTACAATATTATGCGAATAATGGAAAAGATATTAATATTGAACGACCAGCCTCCCTAGCCCCGGCACCTCAGTCATTGCATTTCTTGCTCGTTCCTAGGGACTGCGGCGGAATAAATGAAGGCGTCTCACATTTAATTTAAAATTCTCATCTAGCTGCACGTTATAAAAGGAGAAAGAAATTCAAAATAGTGAAAAACGATTTATGTTGTTATAGGGAGAGGGGACCTAGTATTAGACAATATGCGTAGACCTACACAGTATGTGTATAATCCTAAACCTTGCAAAGTGGGGAACTTGAAATTCACTTCCCAACTTCCCTGGATACCCCGTCTTGTGCGGGATACAGCGTGAAGGCACAAAAATGTTCCATAAATAAACAACGATTACCTACACAGTATGTGTATAATCGTGAAACTTATTAGTAAAGGCAAAGTGGGGAACTTGAAATTCACTTCCCAACTTCCCTGGATACCCCGTCTTGTGCGGGATACAGCGTGAGGGCACAAAAATGTTCCATAAATAAACAACGATTACCTACACAGTATGTGTATAATCGTGAAACACAGTATGTGTATAATCGTAAAGGCAAAGTGGGGAACTTGAAATTCACTTCCCAACTTCCCTGGATACCCTATCTTGTGCGGGATACAGCGTGAAGGCACAAAAATTTTCCATAAACAAACAGCGATTATTTAATTTTATTATATGTATATATATACCGATACAATATATTTCGGTCACATACCTTCACGCGCGTTGACAGCTCCACGTTCACAATATAAAGAGCGCGGTTGTTTCTAAGAAACATCAACTATTGTGTTTTATCAAACGTATCTTGTAAATGATACGCTTTTAAATTTAAAATTCAATCTGTATGTGTGTCTGTGACACTATTCCTCCTGAATCGATGATTAAAGGGTCCGATTTCTATTGTAAATACAGTTGAACCTAGTAGGTAGCTCAGTTATTATGCAGCTTCACGCTCTATCCTGCACATGGCAGGATAGACAGAGGGAACTTGGGAACCTAGCGCCAAGATGCACCGTTCCGTTCCTCACATTCCGGTGAATTACGGAGCTCAACGCCGCATATAAATTCGTTACCAGAGCCAAGAAATGAAAATATTATTTACTTATTTCCTGTAGTAGGGTTCGAACTCACAATCTTTTTGGTTTACAGTCGCTTGCGATCCTGCCACGACAGGCCATCTAAACTATAAAAAATCTCAAAATAATAAATAAATAGTAATTTTATACATACAGGCACTAACTAAGAACTCGGTTATAGCTTTGTGTTTCCAATCATTTACAAAATACGACCGCTTGTTGATACAATGTAGCCGATATCGAATAACAATATTGTCATTCGACGTAATTATCTCCCTTTAGGCTTCTTGCCCTTTTTTCGGCTTCACGCTGTATCCCGCATATGGCAGGATAGGCAGAGGGAACTTGGGAACCTAATGTTAAGACACTCCATTCCGTTTAACACTTCTTCGAACGTTCTTGCTTACTGCTTTGTATTTTAATTATATTAATAAATTCATAGAAAAAAAATATATGAAATGAATAACTGGATTAATACCATATGTTAGAAGAAACCGCGGCGTTAAGCTACGCCACGCTGCTCGAAATGTCTCGGTTGTTAACAGAGAAAAAGTGTCTTAACTCTAAGTTACCCATTTCAGAATTAACTATCGAGATATTGCGAGCTGATCACGGAATTCAACGCTGCACTTTGGTAGAAGTGTAATAAATATAAATGTATTAATTTCCAGAATAGAAATCGAACCCGCAACCACTGCAAGTATATTCACAATTTACCCATTGCTCCAAGACGGCCTCTTTACTGTTTACTAGATCAATTTACTTTCAAAGCAATCGCAGTTCCAAGAAATATTTATTGTTTTTATATGAAACTTTACAGTTCTATGGAAATACCTGCTAATGTGTTGACAACTCTTTATTTTTTTTTTTAAGTTTCACGCTGTATCCCGCACATGGCAGGCAGATATACCTTGGGAACCTAGTGTTAAGACACTTCGTTCTGTTCATTACTTTTCACCAAATGTGTGGGATAGTGTGGTGAGTGGTGGAACTCAACGCCGCATGACTTTACATTTAAATTTAAATTTCTAAATATTTTTATTACACTATTCTAATCTACTTACACTTTAACGTATTGTTAAAGTGTACCAGACATCATTTACCTAATAAGGCAAATTACGGCGTTAATCTCCATTGGAAATCTTTAATACCATGTTTTTAAAGTTATAACATAATAAATCTAACGATAGAAAAGGTGCTACAGCAAATTCTTACGAAATTTCTAGGCGAGAGGTAAAAAACTGACATTATGATACTGCCGCGCGCCGCGCCGTAACCAATCTCAGAATGCACGTAAAAACATATTCAATGTTTCGCTTTGAAGTTGTCTTGAATTCTTCAATTTTTGAGATCTTTTACGACATTGCGTGTTTAGTTACGGAACTCAACGCCGCGTTATAGCCGATGGTTTTGTTTACATTTTTTCTTTTAATTCAATACCGAGTTTCCAGTAAGTGAAAATATTAAATATTAATATAATAGTAAGTGAAAATATTAAATATTTCATTACCTCGAGAGGTATTTGAACCTATAATCTCAGACGTATGCAGGTCATATGTACAGTAAGCATTATCGAAAGAGACTAACCTCAAGATATCTGCGTTACCGAATTAAAGACAGTAATGGAACTCAACGCCGCCTTAATCTTACCAGACTTCCCCTTTAAAGAGGTCGAACCCAGGACCATCTGGAAATAAGAGATTTTATAAATTTTGTAATAATTGTAAATATTTTTACTATGTTTAAAGCGCTATTCCACACTTGGGAAAAAAAATACAAAATTTAGAAATCAATTTGAATGTAGGGGGATTTGAACATGCGCCTCTTGAAAGTTGTCCATGCGCTCTGTACAATGATGCCATACGTTCTTATCAAGCTACTTCAAAATTCTTATAAGATGGTTACAACTTATTTATGCTGTTATTATCTCTGTCCTTGACCTTTTTTCCAAATTTCCGCCACCCAGAGACAATTCGCTAAAATTATCGTTTGGCAACAGAGAATGCTATTTATTAAATATCTTCACTATGTTAAAAGTGTTATTAGATATGCGTTTTTAAATTTGATATAATTACCACATTGTTAGTAAGTATTGCGTCCGCGAGGCTCTCGATGTTGAGTACAAGACGATCGTGTTTCAACAATGTTTTCAATTCTTAGTGCAACCTGAGCCGGAATACTCGTCCGGTTGATATGTATTATACCGATACAAAATCACATATTTACATATATACGATATTTATAAAGCTAGAAGACACAACCTATTTAGGGACCTAGTGTTAAGACGCTCTGTTCCATTACCGACTTTCTGCCGAATTTGTGGCATTGCTAGTGAAAAGATTTCAAAACTATTAATTATGTTTAAAATTAAATAATTAATATTTTTTGTCATACACAATAGTGTATGGCTTATATTTTATTTTTTGTGGGGGAGGGTACGTTTCACACGCACTGTCCAATATTAGATAAACGCATACGCATAATGGCGGCACAAGCGTGTGATTGAAACGGACAGGTAGACAAGTAGTGGTTTGAGGAAATGAATTACATATAAATTTAAATATTTAATGTTTTCTTTTCTTGGCTCTGGTAACAAGGCAAAGCACGGCGTTGAGTTCCGCCACTCAACACGCAATGCCTCAAATTTGACGGAAAGTGGGAAACAGAAGTTGAACGGAGTGTCTTGACACTAGGTTCCCAAGTTCGATTTGCCTATCTTACCATGAGCGGGTTACAGCGTGAAGCTGAGAAAAAGACAGAAAATTAATATAATTCTTTCCTCTATGCATGCTACAAGGACGTTAATAAAATTTTTGAACTATAAGTAAACGACATTAAAATGACAAAGTGAAGCTAAAAAGGATAATTAATGTATTAGAGAATGGGAGCAATGCAACTTTGGTTTTCCCTAGTCACGTTACTTTTGTAAAAAACATATTTAATACGATGTCTCTATTGTGAAAATAAAACGGTAAGTTTTTCATTCTTGCCAGAATCTTAGGAACCTAATGTTAAGACACTGCGTTTCCTTCTTTACTTTTTGCCGAATTTGAAGTATCCCATGTTGTAACCAGATCGAAGAAACTAAAATATTAAATATATCATTTCCTCAAGTGGATATCGAACCCAGAAGCTTTTACAGTTTACAGTCGGAAACTATGTGCTCCTGCCCCGTGGCAGACCTCATAAATAAGTATCCTTTGAATCAAACTCACTTGTACTTAAAGTCGGGTTCCGGCAAATCCTTTACAAGCTTACAATGTTCAACTTATGAAGCTCCTATGCTGGACAAAAGCTAACTAGCAAAGTAACTTTATCTTATTATGAAAACCATACTGCCATCACAGCTTTTGAAAATAAAAGCGCCCGTTTAATATTCCTCCGCTTTAGGCTGTATCCCGCACTTGCACGCCTACCCTACGTAGGCAGAGAGAACCTAGAAACCTCGTGTTCAGGTGCGTCCGTTCTCATTTTTAGCCAAATTGCATTGCATGTGGAGGAACCCAACGCTGCGAGTTACCTTGTTACCAGAGTGAAGTCATGATAATATTAAATATTTCATTATATCCTCTGCCTACCCTCTATATGTGAGATACTGCGTTAAACTTTTAAGTAAACAGAGCGTTTAATATTTGAAAATTGAAAAGTTTCATTCAGTACAACCTTAATCATTAAAAAAAAATGAAAACTGGCTTCCATCAACCAATGTCTTAAAGAAGTAAACACAAACATACACTTCAGTAAAGAATTTTACTCAAGTCTTTTCTCATATCCTGAACGGGAATCGGAAAGCCTTTACGTCTTCTGTCGTATATAATGCTAATATCTGTGGCTTTTTTTACATTTATACACTAACAATTTTTTTTATAAGTATGAGTAACTTCTAAATGAATGAACCTTTTTGAGTACGGTTTTTGTTAATCTAAAGCCTTGTTCATCGTCATAGTTCTTAGTAATGTTCTATCAAAATCATATTAGCAGTTTAAAAAAGTACTTGTAGCCCACAAGTACTTTGCTAGGAAGAAGTGATGTTTTGGGTCTCCAAAAATCACTTCATCTCTTTACCTAAGGAAATAAATAATATTTAAACCTAATTTTCATTTAAAGACCACTGAAGCAAAAACAAAGAGGTTATTTGAAATTAAAATTAAGCTTATAATAATTCCAACTTGATGCATCCAAGAGTTCTTAAAAAACCGATATAAATAGACTGTGAAACTAAATTATACTTTTATTATATATTCCTTTCATACTACGGAACCCTAAAAGTATATGAAGTCTTCGATAATTATAAAAACAGTTAAAAATTGACGATTTCCAAACAAAATTCAAAGGTCAAGGCCAAGGAAAGTGAGAAGTGTGAAAACCGCAACCGCCTACAACCCGGGCCGCGCCCACGCGCCGTAGTAACGTAACCCTATATGGCAACCGGCGTTCCCGCATTTGCATATCACGTACAAACATACATAATTGAATTAATTGTTATTTGCCAGATTTTCTGGTATTCAGAGGACTATGCGACCGGTCTGAACCGGGACAGGCTGTGGGATCTCCACTCGATTAAATAAAATATTTAATATTTTCAATTTTAATAAATAATATTTTATTTCTCTCTCTCTTCTTTTATGTCTTTGGTAGTAAGATAAAACATGGCGCAGAGTACTGAAACTCAGAACACAATGCCTCGAATTCAGCCCAGTCTTTCTACAACACTAGGTTCTTAAGTTCCCTTTGCCTAATTACTGTTCAGAGGCCTGACATGGCGCATTGGCATAAGCGTGGGAGTGTTAATGCAATAAGTTTTCGATCACTACTTTAGGAAAATAAATAATTACTTCTCATTTTCGTCGATCTTGTAACAAGAAAACGGTGGGGTGTGTTCCGGTACTCAACATGCAATGCTAAGTTTACGGAAAATAGACAACGGAAGCATCTCAATATGGAAATAGTATTGTGACCTTATTACTGTTGTATATCTTCATATAATTACGACCTACTATAGTGGTCCCTATTACTAATTAACAATATCTTACTTAATTAAAATATGTATCATGTTGAGGCATATCCATGTGCAGAGACACAAGCGTATAATAAATGAGACAGGATAGATTCAATCCCACACGAAGAATGATATATTTAATAATTTCATTTCTTTATTCTGGTAGAAATACCTCAATTCCGGCAGAAAGCGGAGAGCGGAACGGAGTGTCTTAACACTAGGTTCTTAATTTTTATATGCCTATCCTGCCATATGTAGAATACAGCTTGAATATAAACAAATGCTTCGTACAACTTTACTTTAATAAAATCGTAAAGCAAAATGCTGTCTTTTGAGTACACTTGGAACTTGATATCATTACATGGATGCGCGTGTGTGTGTATTGAAGTGTGTCCGTATACAACACTAGTTCGAATGTGTGTGTGTATACATTAGCATATACACACATTGACATACAACCTGTTGGAAAAAATTGAAGCAAGGGCGGGTGCGTGAACCTGAGATGATCGTATTATAGTGCCGTCTTAGTACTTGTCGATAAAATTTATTTCTTATTTTTTTCTTTACTTTCTCTCTCTCTCTATCCCTTGCGTGGCGGGTAGGCAGAGGGAAATCCTCTTTCTCCACTTATGCCTATCCTGCCATGATTAAACACCGCGCTTTGGCTGGTTACCAAAGCAGGAAAAATATTAGATATTTAATTTTCTCAGATGGAGATCTAACCTTGTCGCGTTTACAAAATTTTACTTAAGCCCATACGCTACAACAGACGTCATTTAATACAGTAACTTCTGTTATTTGAGGCCTGTCGTGGCGCAGCGGCACAATCTTACGACTGTAACCGATAGGTTCTGGGTTCGATCCCCAGTCTAGGAAATGAAATATTTAATATTTTCAATTTAAATATTTAATGTTTCATTTCTTCCCTCTGGAAATTAGGCAAAGCGCGGCGTTGAATTCCGTCACTCAACACGCAATGCCTCAAATTCCGGCGGAAAGTGGGGAACGAAAGAGGAAGGTAGTGTTTTAACACTAGGTTCCCGGGTTCCCTCTGCCTACTCTGCCTAGTGCGGGATACAGCGTGAAGCTATAAAAAAATTCTATTAAACATTTAAAATAAATATATTGAAATAAAAAGTAATATATGATTTTTATTTTATTTCAGGTAAGAATGAGCTTTGAGCGGGCTGCCTTAGTGAGTAGATATTATATATTTAATTCATCATATTGTATAAAAGATCGCTTATTTGGTGCAAAAAAACGCATATTTAACTTTTCATAGAGTCTTAATCAGTGTATAAATAAATAAAGTTGTATATAAATACGTATATTTTAATTTTGTGTATATATACATTTATTTATATGTGTATATTTCTGTACGTATATCTGTATGTGCACTTTACGTGTACATATTAATTTTTTAAGGCCCATTTTTAATTCTTTTTCTATATTTAAACACATATATTTAAAGTATTTATGTACATATTTTCTCTAAATAAAATTTGACATTTTATAATAACATTATGAATAATGTCTTATGTTCTATAGAGTATTAATATTATTACATCATTCTTGCACCAAATAAGTGATACAGAGTAAATTTAGTATAGATATTGTAAAAATTTGAAAATCATACATATTTCCTGTTAAAATAATCGTTTACGTTTAGACTTGACTTACGTTACTGTTATTATATATTCAAGAAAAAATAATATTTTTTTTTATTCAATAATGTATTTAGATATTATATAATAATGATATAATTTATATATTTCCTAGATATAAGTTATATGTTAACTGTATATATGTCAATTGTATAAGTTTGTTTAACAAATGGTCTTATTGGATAATTCAATTGAAGCCAGAACTTTATAATATTTCAACGCGGCTATATACCATTAAATTTGTGTACAACTTTTATGTATGATTTTTAATTTATTTACATATGCGATAAAAATTTAATTAAGCTATTATAGATAAAACAACTTATTTTTAAATAAAAAAAAATAAATGTATTTGATATCAAAGAATGAGGTCGAAATGAGTCTCTGAGGTCTATGTGAGGTCGAAAAGGATGAAGACTATGCAAGCGCGGCGCACAGACTTGGTGGTCGAGGCCTCGAGAAAAAAAGGCAGTTATTTGACACCACAGCAGATGCGATGCTACGTCGAATGAAGTTAACATTAAAAAAAACTCTCTTTACAAGCCATCGAACTCTACGCTCTCCGAAGGACGGAATGCTATTTTTTTTATTATTTATTTTTTTTTATTTTCAATTTTTCTTCAAAGGACAACGCGGCAGATTTAATTTAATATTTTTTGTTCGTTTAGTTTTTTTTTCTTTTCTTTTTTTTCAAGTGACATTATTGTGTATGTGATTGTTATATAAAAAAATAAATAAATTACGTCTGTATGTGTGTGTCCTTTGTAGCGAGCTGCCTTAAAGAAGGCGATAACAACCTATCCTAGCTTAATTTTTAGAAAATTTAAACATCGAAAGAAATCTTTAAAATATTATTAATAATAACTATATGATATTAAGAGGCTGTCGTGGTGCAGAGGTAGAGTCGTGCGAATGTAAACGCACATATTATGGGTTCGATCCCCTCTCGTGGAAATGAAATTATTGATATATGCATTATTACTTCTTTTAAAAATGCAAAACCCAGCGTTGAGCTCCGCCACTCAACACACTACGCCTCAAATACGGGAAACGGGACCATGTGCGAGATAAAGCAAAAAAAACTATGAAGTACATAAAAGATCAGTCTTCACAATTTAGCTATAAAAGCGTATACGCACTTCATAAGGCGTATCCAAGCCCTTGGAACAGGTTCGACGGCTCGCGAATATTCTCATTTTATTTAGCCTTCATTTTAGTAAACAAGTTCATTCATGAGAACAGCAAGTTATTTAAAATCTATGCTGTATTAAAAAGTTGGTTCCAGAATGAATTCAGTGTTAAACCATGCGTTTACCACTTTCTATTGCGTCGAAGGCCGTAACTCAACGCCGTAACTCCGCGTTTCTATCAGAAAGGTAGTTTAAATCTGTACCAACAGTACATGAGATCAACACATGACCCAAACAAACATTTCCATTTAAATATTAAGTATGGCAGATTATTTTTTATTTTAATTAAAAGTATCAAATTTTACGAGCGTTAAAGTAATAATACAAGACCATGCGATACGAAGAGGACCGGCTGGTGATTAAACTGAAAGTATCTTGTATCGGATACGGTTTTTTTTATTTTAATTTTGTCAATTTTTTTTAATAATACTTAATGCAAGACATAAAAATGTTCCATTTTCTTGTGGAGGTGAATATGGCTGCTAAATTTACTTGTTTTTTATAACTTCTAATTTAAATAAGATTGTTCAAATTATTGTTTAAGTTATTTAACGTATACAAAACTGTACATAGCGAGAATTGAATCCCCGCCTCTTGGAAACGTTCGGATTGCTAGCACTAAACCATATGTTCTTGAACGAGAAAAGGTTCTATTAAATTGGCTTCAATAAATGTATATTAACGATATAATTGAACGTATTCAAAAGTTACTGATATTATAAAAACTAACAATGATTTCTAACAAATAAAATAAGCAAAACGCAGCTGAAACTCCGCTATATGTCCCATAATATCACAATTGAAACACTGCGATCCCTCAGCCTATCCCGCCACATACGGGATACAGCGTGAACAAAAGATAAACGAACCATTCCATAAGTGACGTAAATGGAGTTTGGGCGGTTTATTAATTCGATTTAAACTTATCTCTTGTACGTCCGAGGGAGGGACGGTAATTAAATAATTCTCATACGGGCGACGCGTCGTACGTGAGACGTGCGTGACTTACGGCATTGCTCTTGCACAGTGTGGTCATTCTGTGCATCTGCGCATGTGTTGCGACTTCGCCCGCTTAGTTTATAGTGTTTTATTTAATAATCTGAAATATGTACGTTTTATGATAATATACCTAATTACTCATTTTTGATTTTTTTTTTGCGGTTTCTCGCTGTATCCCACATAGCCAAATGGCAGAGGTAACTTAGGTACCCAGTGATAAGACATTATAACTCTTCAGTGTCTATACATTGAAAATTGTTATTTCAGATAAATGATAATCACGTTCCACTACTCAACAGGCTACGCCTAAAATTCGGAGAAAGGTGGAGAATGGAACGGAGTATTAACACTAGGGTCTCAAGTTCCCTGCCAAGTTCGGGATACATCGTGAAACTGAAAAATACATCAATAAACGTCCTCATATAATACAGATAGTTACGGATTTATTATATGAATAAATAACATGTGCACAGTATGTTCTGTAAATGTTGAAAAACAAGTTCTCTTCTTTCTCTTCTTTCTCTTCTTCAAGTACTCTGCCTGCAGAGAAGGCAGAGGGAACTTGGGAACCTAGTGTAAGGACAGTCCGTTCTAATTCCATTCCCCACTACCGTCGTATTTTTTCTGACGTCTGTCGAGTGTTAGTTTAACCTGTCTGTCTGTATGTAGCATCGTTTTGTATATTAAGGGACTGATTAAGTAATATTTTTACACTCCAAGGCCTTATTCATTGCAGAGGTTCGGAGTTTTTTTTAGCTTCACGCTGTATCCCACACAAGGCAGGGTAGGCAGAGGGAACCCGGGAACCTGGTGTTAAGACACCCCGTCCCGCTTTCCGTTCCCCACTTTCTTCTTAGTTGTATTTCATTAAAATCGGATTAGCAGTTCAAGAGTTACAAGCACTTTGCCAAGATGATGATAGTGATAATTTGTTTCTATAATATTAAAAAAATAATAAGATCAGAGTTAATAAATAAGTTTTACAAAAAAAATTTTTCTTTATTTTTCCCTAAGTACAAATGTCTGAGGCCAGACGTGGCACACCGCACACACATTTCCTCCCTCTAGTAACGAGACAAAGTGCGGCGTTTAACTCTATCACTCAACATGCAATGCCACATATTTAGTGGAGAGTGGGAACCGGAACAGTACCTTAATACTACTTTACCAGGTTCCCTCTACCTACCCTGCATTGTAAGGGAGATAGCGTACGGGAAAAATTTAAAAATTACCAAAAAAATAATATTCTATATTAATTTAATAACAATAATATATATTTTTTTCTAAGGCTGTGGCCTATTGTGGGACTGCAGCGGCATAAACGTGTTACTGTAACCGACAGGTTTTCAATTTAAATATTTAATGTTTTCATTTCTTCGCTGTGGTAACAAGGCAAAACGCGACGTTAAGTTCTGCTAATCAACACGCAATGCCTCAATTTCGGCATAAAGTGGGGAACTGAAGTGGAACGGAGTGTCTTAACACTAGGTACCGAAGTTCCCTCTGACTAGCCTGCCATGTGCGGGATACAGCGTGAAGCTGAAATAAAAATTGTTTTATTTATTTTCATCTAACAAACTTGATCTTAAACAAAAAATATTTTATAACCAATCCAGTGTCGAGAATAAAAAAGCTTACTCACGTCCTTAACAGTATATATTTTAATGTTTCTCAATAATTCAAGAAAAGCAATATCGTTGTACACAACTGGCAAGTAATTAGAGTAATTGTAAATTCATGTCGGCCGCCGTTATCTGCAAACTGGTTTTATCGCTTGTGTGAATGAAAATTAAACGTCAAGTCGATTCATTCAATTCATTCTACATACTGTACAGTAGGTAGTTTTGTCAAAATATTTTTCACTACTGAAAAAAAAGTGGGCAAGTGCGAGACGGACTTGCAAAGGGTTCCATACTCATATTATTTATAAAAATAATATATGTTGTATTGGAGCCTCTGTAAGTACATAAGTACATTTTTTTTTCTCGATTTATTATTATAGCTGTAACAATATACATACTAGTCTAGTTAAATTTAAACTGTCTGTCACGATTCATTAGATACAGCTCAGACAGACATACAGAAAAATAGGTAGACGACGGAATCTTAGTAACCCTTTCGGTAACCCTAAAATATATATATATA
>JAXGGP010212911.1:0-13466 GCA_035584415.1 Eueides aliphera
TTTCCTCGACTGGGGATCGAACCCAGAACCTGTCGGTTACAGGCAGCGCTTGCACCGCTGCGCCACGACAGGCCTTTCTTAAGTTACATTGCTTTAACATTAATTTTCAACTTCTCGAGTGGCAAATTCAAAGTACACTGCGGAATACTATTATTGATACGTATATTCAGACCCATATATGATTGATTTACTTTTTGGAGGTGATGGCTAAAATGCACAGTTAAAGCGAGGGAAGCTGCGTATTTTTAATGCTACACTACTTTAGTAACGATATATTATTCTTTATACCCACAAACTGTCATGTATATATCCTAATAATACGTGAAAAAAATATCTGTAGGATTGATAGAAGTAAATTTTCCAAAAAAGAGTCCTGTTTCGATTTATCGCGTAACATATATTTTTTTCGTAAGAAAAAATACACTAACAAAATATATGAGGCTAGTACAATAAGTCATCATAATACAGTAATGAAATACTTCAAAATTATCAAACTGCCAAAACTTTTAGCTATTAGGCCTTTATAACTTTATTTTGCAATTTTGTTTATTTACAATGTTAATTTATAAAGGAAAGCCAATAAAAAGGAAGTCTTAAGGGAGGGAAAGAATATTAATACCATGAGCTCTGAGATAAGGTGAGGTATTTGTTTTATAAAAGAAAACTTGTCCACATTATATTTATTGGATGAGTGATAAATTTCAAAACAAAATGAGGGTTAGTAAAAATTGTATTATTCAATAAGGGTTTTTTTGCAACTTAACGCTGTATGCGTGCACTTGGCATGAAGAAACTTTAGAACCTAGTGTTAAGTCAAATTAGAGCATTACGTGTTGGCGGAACTCAACACCGCGCTTGACGTTGTTACCAGAGCAAAGAAATGAAAATAATTATTTTTCATTTCCTCGAGTGGAAACCGAACCCACAATGAGTCGCATTTATAGTCACACGTTTATGCCCCTGGGTCACTAAAGGTCACATTTTATAAAGTAAAAATATATGACTTGTTCTTCTGCTTTTCGTTTAGAAAATATCTAATTTAATATGCGCTAAATAACTCTTAAAATGTGAATATTAAATTAAAATACTTTTTTTGATGATATTTCTTTGTTTGACTTGCTTTAACTTGATTTTATTATATGTAAAATAGATAAATGAGACACTGCTTGTTGGGTGCAATTTAACACCGCATTAAGGAATAACTTACTCTAGGAATAACTTTACCTCTAGTACAAAGGTACTAGAGGGAACGAGAGTATGTTATTCCACCAAATAGGAATCGACAAAAAAAAAAAATAAATAAACGATCGACTCGTTTAGTCATCACTGTTTCACTTGATGCTGGTTCCATTTTTATATCAATAATTTTATACTAATCATAGAAAACTTTCATTACAAAAATTTCATTACCTCTATGAATAGCCTTATACTATATTCCGCACATATCAGAGTAAACAGAGGGAATCTGGGAGGGAACCTAATGCCAATACATACCAGAAAATATAAATATTTTATTTTTTAGAGAGGGAATTTAATCCACAAATGCAATCGACCACTTATACTTCATTTTTTTATTTTATTTCATACTAATTTTATCTTACTAATAAAATTACAATAAATAAGTCAAGGCTATTAGATTATCTTACAATACCATTAACATTTTCTATTTAATAAAGATATCGGAACACCCCTAGTAATGTAACAAATATCTACAGTACAGTCAGTTAAGTCGGTGCCTATTACGTTCATAGTAAACTGTTATGAGGTATCATTATCGTATCCTAAATGCCTTGCGTACTAAATGGGAGTCAATTTTCATTATGAATTGGGTTTGGATCTTACTACATTTTATATGAAATATATATTAGCTGTAGCGGATGAGCTGAAGGGTGCGACTGTAAATGACTGGTCGATCCCTACTCGAGGAAATGAAATTAATATTTTCAGTCTTCATTTTTTATTTTATTTCTCAGATGATAAAAGTTTCACTCTGATACGTGTGACGTTTATTTCAACACGTCATACAGCCAGCGGAAATTGGAAAACGCTCATTATTCAGCACATGTCAGGGTAAGGTGAGAAAACTTGGGTATCTGATGACACTTCGTTCCGTTCCTCGTTTTCCTCGCCTAACTTATGGCATTGCGTTTTGAGTGGTGAAACTCAACACTTGGCTTTGCTTTGTTACCAATGCGAAGAAATGAAAACATTAAATATTTAAACATAAAATATTTAATATCCACGAGCGGGGATCGAATCCACAACCTGTCGTGTTTACAGTCACATGTGCCCCTGCGCCACGACAGGCCTCACTACCAAAATAAGGGGAGGTTTATTTGTATGGTGTGGTAAATTATAAATTAAATATTACCCTCGTATCTGTTTTTCATCACGTACACGTGTCCTTACTCAGATAGTCATTCTGTATCCACTTAAGAGGCTGGGCTTAAACAAAAATGTCTTAAGCGATTTTTTTGCTTCAAGTTTATGTTTATGTGATTTAATATGTACATATACATACGATATATTACTTCAAGATGTATACAATTTATTAAAAGGAAACTCTTGGAACACTTCATGGACTGTTTTGTTAGTCCATGAAAGTGTTCCAAGATTTCCTATTACCAGATTTTAAATTTATGAAGTAAACGATTCTATAAGATAGCGCAACTTGAGAGTTACGTGTTTTCTAGGTTATTTTAAATAATAAAATAAAATGAAGTGGGGAAAGGAAAGGAGTATCTTAACACTAGGTTCCTAAGTTCTCTCTGCCTACCCTTCCATCTGCGGGTTTGAAGCTGAAGGAGAAAGACATTTCGCTATAGTAACTAAGCCAAATGCGGTGTCGATTCCTCTCATGAAAATAAATTGCCTCAAATTAGGTGGAAATTTAAAACATTTTTTCTAAATTTTCATTTATTTTTTAAAACATTCCTTTCCCCACTTCCCATCGATGTCTTGAGAAATTATTCATTTTGATATATATTATTGTATTTATAAGCGCAACGCTTAGTTATAACGCTTAGTTATAACTCGCGTCCCATTGAGTCAGGCAAAAGCGTAAAAATAAATAATAAGTTCTTTTTGATTTTCGATTCCATAAATGAATGTATTAAACGAAATGTTTTGAACGGAAATGTATTAAAGGGAACGAACTGTCTTAGTACTAGGTTTCTAGGTTACCTCTTCCTAGCTTAAAGGAAGAAATATTTCTTAATCATAAAATTCTAGATACATTTTAGAGATCATTAGAAAAAAATTATAAACGATAAGGCAAAATAAAAAGTAATTTCATCTCAATACATTTTAACTAACGTTTTAAAACAGTTTACATAGCACAGAGCGCTGCAGTACGTTATGTTTAATATTATTTAGTACTGAAAGCGTTTGAGAATAATAAAGTAATAAATCTACTTAATGGGTGATAAATAGTAATTTTTTGTATAAACGTTAAAGTAATAGTAATATATTTTTTTTTTAACCATCATAATGCAGCGCTACGCCTTGGAATACCAAGTACAATAGTAACCTCGACAGCTGTGGGTTTGGTTAGGTTTAGACACTCGTATGTAATATTGAAAATTGACATTAGTATAACCAGTATGTACAACACCATCTTATTCTCTCATAGGTAACCTAATACGTAAATATAGGTAACCTAATACGCTTTCCCAAAAAAACACAATTTGATAGCAAAACATTCCCCCAAATAGAAATCGAACTGAAAACCGTCGCTTTCATATATAGTCACATACATTATACTAATACAATGCAATATGCAATTCTGTCGTATCCTGTAATTTAAATAACAAATACCAATTGATTATGTATGTATGCATATGTATACTAAACAAAAACATCTGTCAGAACAGAGTAATTACTATGGAGTTTAAATTAGAATTATCAGCTTAATTTTGGACGTCCAATAACATACGTTTTAGCATTTTTCGTCTGCTTACCCTGCCTGTGGAATTAGTCTCTGCTGACGGGGTAAAGCCAAGGGGCAGGTTTACTGGTCCTCACTGGTGTTACCATAAGGAAGACACAGGGGGACAGTATAGTATAAACCTGTTAGTCTTGAGAGGGGCCTGCTTACCTTGCCATGCGTGGAATACGAGTAAAGCCTAAATACCCTACAATGTTCTTCCGCACATAATAAGAGAATCTTTAAGGAAAATATTACAAAACAATAACTTTTCAGTTAAGTTATAGTAGTAAATTCTAAGTTAATACTGAAAGAGCTACAATTATAGATCAATACATTCTAAGAAAAATATACAAAATAATAGTTTACTTTGTACTTGAAATTATTAAACTTCGCCACCATGGTACAGCATTTGACTGTTAACAAAATGAATATAAATAAGTCAATTAAACCAGATACTGGTTAAATTAAGGTAAGCGAAGCTTAAGTTCGTGTTATAGTATACGAGTACATCAAAAAAATTGCCTATCGTAATCGTTATATGTACATCGTAATAAATTTAGGCTGTTATATCAATATATCAAGTTATATCAAGTTCAATAAAAAATAAAAATTATTTGCAGATTAATAAACTGATGGCGCATCTATTGTAGAGTCGACAGACCCTCGTGATACCGTCAGAGTACAATACCGTCGCTGTAGGTTTTCTTTATAGATAAATTTTGGCAATGGTACCCTAGTCTTTAAAAAGTTAGCTATAGTTGCATAGAAAATATTTGTATATATTAATGTAATAAACTAATTAAAATATTTAATATTTTCATTTTTTTGCTGGGGTATCGAGACGTTGAGATCCGTCACTCTATGCCTAATTCCTCAAGAACAGCAGATATCGGAAATAGATATTTCCGTTTCTTCGAAAACAGAGTGATCATTAACTTAAATTAATTTATTTTTATTTTTTTGAGTGCCTTTAAACATGTGCGGAATACAACCGTGAAGCTGACTTTGTTGAATTTTGTAGATTTTGAATGGTGTTGAGTTTTAACTAACGACAATATTTCGGAAATTGATGACTACATAATTCAATGCAAAATTATTATATACTGTAGCATATATCCCAATTAAGTAATGTCAACATCAACAACAAGTCATATTCATAGCCACGACAGACCTGAACGAAAAATAAAAGAACATATGAAAAAATATTTTATTTTTCTATAAATAATAAAATTAAAATATAAAGAGGCTCAAATCTCCAGGTCACCGCACCATTAGTTTCCATCAGACCAATTACTCGCACGCCAAACATCGATTCTCACACTTCAGGAATTTCGGGCCCGATGAATATCGATATTCACGATTTTTAACCGATAATTAAAACAAGATTTTGCTGAATAGTTTATTTTATAAAACTTACGAAATTCCGCTTCTTCCGCTTCATATTATTTTTTCTATAATTGCGGTTCCAAGGTTTTGTTTATTTTTAATTAAATCTTTGAGTAATATTTTAGAAAATGTATACATTTTCTGAGTACACTTAGGAACCTGTTGTTTTATAATCCAATTTATAATTAAAAACAGAAACAAACAAAATAAAATTAATAATTTATTCTATATATATGATAGGCCCTGTTAATTATGATAGAGATGTGTTTTTTTAATAAAAAAAAACCATTTTATTACAGCTAAAATGTAAAATTCAAAACATTTTAAGTCATACGTCTTGGTACTGACGATTGAGAAGTATCTAGACACTAATGTAGACAACATTAAAGTAAGGTTTTAATTTTTTTTATGTATCTTAGGGCTTTTGTATTTAACACATTTCAAAGTTTGCTTTTAAACTTAAATTAATTTTTTTTTTGCTCTTTGTTCTTTATTTTTTTTTGTTGTTTTGTTCTTATTTTTTTGTTGTTTAGAAAATATATAGTGTAGACAATCAAGAGAGAAGTGATATGGCGGAACTAAACGCAGCAATTTTTTTTCAGATTCGTGTTTTATCCCACAACAATAATTTTTTATTAAGACATTCCTGTTCCCGTTTTCGGTCGAATTTAAGGCACTGTGTGTTGAGTGGCAAAAAATAACGCCGTGCATTGTCCACCGAAGCTAAGAAAACGAAAGTATTAAATTTAATTTCCTCGAGTAAGGAACGCACAATAAACAAATTGTTTACAGTAGCGGTCTTCCTACTGTGCTACGACAGGCTTCTACTTCCTAAATAAAATATTTAACAGTAATACATGATTTCTCCATGACAAGATTGAGTACACTAACTTCGTGTTCTCTAGTTAGAATATAATATTAAAGGAAGTTTTATATAATTCACGACCATATTGTTAATTTAGACTTAACATAAGATGGAACCTATAGAACCTGATCTTAGCACTGTTCCACAGTTTCCGCCTATTTGACTGAGTTATATAATAATACTATGTCCATTACCATAGCAATTGATGCAACGGCACATTAATATGCTTTAGTGCGTTTTCCCAAGAGTTCTATGAAGAAATTCTAAAGACCTCTGATTCTAAAATCAACGATTAGGTTCAGTTCCCTTTAGGAGAAAATATTTTCTTTTATTTTCTTCTCTTTGGTATGAAGGCAGCAAAATGTTGAGTTATGCAATGTGTGGAAAACGAAATCAACGATCGATGACGAAAATAATTATCCTTCTAAATTTATAATCTAAAGTTTAACGAGAAATTTAAGATGAAAAGCGTTAAGATATCAGTCGATTTCTACTTAAATTGCCTCTTCACTCTGCTTCTGATAATACAAACAAATTGTAATTTATGTTAACGAAAGATTAAGACTTATATGGTGTGGCGTGATAAATCAGTGAGCATAAGAATTTTAATACCCAGCGTTATCCCACCCCCTCATGTCAAGGTTTTTTTTTTAATAAAAACGCTTCGCCTTGTTATCAGGGTGAAGGAGTGAAAACATTAAATATTTCAACTGAAAATGAAAAAATATTCCATTTTCTTCTTTTTCTTCAGTGGGGATCGAACCCACAACCTGTCGCGTTTAAAGTCTCATGCTTGTGCCGTTTAAAAAAAATAACTATATGAGTATTCCTTGTTGTGGTCTAATTTTCAAAATATTGCACGTAATTCTAGAATGGAGAGGTGGAAATCACATCTGAAGACATCGTGTCTACATTCGAACTCTGCACTAATACGACTCACAGTTTCATTAAAAATAAGAATCAGCACAGATCATAAGTTTAAAAAAGGAACGTCCAAAAATATATATAAAGCTTACATATTTTATTTAACGTTTCTTTCTGTAAAAAGTATACGGGTATAGTTTTTTATAAATGTTATTACTATTTTTTTATAAATATTTTTACTATTATTAGATAAAATTGGATAAAAAAAAGTATGGGATAAAATTAGATAAAAAATAAAACATTCCTCTACACAAAATAACATTACATTTTCAAGACTAATGTTGAACGGTAGTACTTAACGCCATACTTTGAACTGTCACAAGAGCGAGGAAATGAGAATAATCATTTCCCTAAATTAAATCTATAACTATTACGCTTACGATCGGCACATTATAATCATTTAGTGTTAACGCTTTCTATAGAAGACATATATTACGGCTAAAATTCAAATAATTTACATAAAAGAGAGCTTGAATTTTACACTTTTAACAATATTTAACAAACGCGCGTTAACAGAAAGAGTTATAATAATTTGTACTTCAATGGTACGGCATTATTCTGTTTTATTATGGTGAAATACAGTGTACTTTTGTAAAAGTAATTTTTTAAAATATATTTATGATTTTCGCTTGGCAAGTTTTGAAATGGGCGGAATTTAACGCCACCAGAGCGAAAAAATTAAAACACTCAATATACTGTTTCCTTAAGTAGAGATAGAACCCACCGTTTGTCGCGCTTACAGTACCATGCTTGTTCGCCTGCTACACGCTAGGCATCTAATGTTAAAATCAAAATTCAAAATAAAATAAAAAAATGAAATATTTTTTTGTCTACAGTAATATTTTGAAGAATTTAGTTGATTTCTCAAATTTGAGACCTGCAATACTTACTTGCTCTTTAATAGAAGTCTTTTTTTCAAATTCTTTCTTTCAAATAATAACTCTTAAATCTCTAATAATGAAAAAATTAAAATAACAAAATAATTCTGAACACCAATAACGGCTATTTAAAATTATATTTAACTCTAAATAAAGCGAGATTACTATTCAAAACAGCAAGTTTTATTTTTGCAAATATTGAAAACATTATTGTAATACGAATAATATTCTACAAAACGCTATTTTGATATCGTGAAAACGATAATTACTACAAAAATGAAAACAGCCAAGGTAATGGTAATTAATAAATCAATGAACAGTGTGTTTAGATTTACGCGATTTTGTATAAAATAGTTATTTTTTAAAGTTATATCATGATTATTATTCGAATAAATACTAAATTTACTATATTTTTTCAATATACTTTAGAAAACTATGTGATAACAAAAAGCTACTAAATTTATAAATAAAAATATAAATACCTTTAATTTTATTTGATTCAATCCAAAAACATCCTTTTAAAGAAAATAAAACACTCACAAAAACAATACGATATCAATACACGAACTCGCAAGCGAGGTGCTACCCTTACGGCAGCTACTGTACGACTGAAGCTCTACATAGAGGCACCTTTAACTTGTGCATTAAAAACTTTGAAACTTACAATACTAGCCATTCTTAGCATAAAGGAAGTGTTTTAATTTTTTCACATTTTTATATATTATACAATAGTTGTGTTTTATTCTGCCAATTTTTGTATTGTAAGAAAATTTTATTGATAAAATATATTTGGAATACACTAGAATCCTTTTATTTATCCTACGATACTATCATAAAAGCAACCCTTATTTTATTATATCCAAGTGAATGGCAGATACTAACACCGCGCTTTATCTTACATAAAAAAAGAACAGTTACTATAATTAATCGCTTACTAAGCGGGAATCGAACCGACAACTACCACGTTAGACTTGTAAACTAAGCTACAACATTAATAAAATATTCACTTCTATTAGACCACAAGCCACATATGACTCTACATGTCTCTGAATTATAACTTAATGTATATAAGTGTCGTTATGCTCTCTCTGTCTAGACCGCAATTAGATGAGCACCCAAATCTAGACTGGTATTAGTATTTTAAGTACGTTCGTTTGTTAAATATATAATTTATTTTTTTAAGCTTCATACTGTATGCTACACAAATTAGTTCCCACGGAGACATTCCCATTCTCCTATTTCCGCCGAATTTGAGACACTTCTTAAAAATCACCACTGTGCCCCGACAGATTTTAATTTTTCTATAAAAGTGGTAAATAATACAAAAATCTATGACAATAAATGTATTAGAAATTGAATTTAGTGTCTGCCGTAGCACAGTAGAGAATGAAGTATTTAATATTTTCATTTTCTCACTCTGGTAACAAGGCAATTTCACGTAACTCAACACGCACGTTCTCAAGCTCCCAAAGTTTACCCTGCCATGTGCGGGATACAGAGTAAAGGTGAAAAAACCTAAATCATCAATATTTAAAAATTTTGTCTGTTTGTCTATGCGTTGGCATACGCTACCCCCTGATACAGCTTAAACGATTTTAATAAAGCTTTCATTCATTTTAATACAGAAAGGTTAATAAAATACTACCGTAGTATTTTATTAACCTTTCCTCAAGTTTTAGTGTATGTGTTACATTAATTGGTTAATAAAAAAATATATCAGTATAAAGTATTTCGTCAAAAATTTTACAATAGCTTACTATTATTAAAAAAAATAATTGTTTAGTTTAAGTAGGCGAAGCCGCAAACCTAGCGATAGCACTTAATAAATTTGAGAATTAGATATGGAATACAAATAAAAATAGTAACGGTCCTTTTTAATGTTATTTCTATAATAAGTCGTAACTTACATACAAGAGTTGTTCTTAATAATAAAAAAGTTGATCTGACACACTTAATAAACTTATTTTGGTAATTATATTGGTAATTAAATGCAGCTTAGAAGTCCTGTAGTAGCAGGAAAACAAATATTTAACTGTACACGCGATAAGTTGTGGGTTCTTGAGTAGAAATACTCAAGAAAAGGAGATATTTAATATTTCCAAATTAATGTTGTATGTGTCTGTTTGTATCGAAGTAGGCTTATGAATCAATTTCAAAATAAAGCGAAAACTGTATTGGGGTTCAATTTAATTTTGTAAGATTATATTGCGGAGGAAAGTGTGAGATTAAAGCATTTAAAAAGCAAATAAAGCTCGATTCTTAGGTTTTGTTAATTGAACTACAATGATTTTGATACATCAATAAAATCACTTTTATATTACTTTGAACAATTAATTTTGATTCAGACAGTCTTTTTTTATCTTTTTTCTTATTCTTCTTCTTTTATTTATGAGCAAAACAGCCTCTTTTCACAATTGTGTATATATGTGTATGTGTTGTATGTTTATATGTCTATGTCCATATATATGTGAAAATAATTTTATATTATATTTATATAAGTATAGGTATAATTTATATACAATATACTTACATATTATTAAAATTATAAGTGTATGTATATTTTTGATACAGCACTTTAATCTCTCCCGCTATTCACCACTCAATGTTCCGAAATTTTGTATAAACTACTAACTAAGATGTAATTAATGAAGAACGTATCTAATCACTAAGATCTAATATCCTATGACTTCTAAGTACTGTTATTATATAAATAATTAATATGTTATAGAAATCTCACTTGAATAGAGTACGTAGAAGTAAGGTTCAAAGTAAGTAAAATATAAAAATAAGGCCCATTTAGCCGTGTGATTCAGGCTTCGAATAGGATCATAGGTGTCGTAAGAGGCGACTAAAGTACGAGTGGCAGAGTCACGTTGACAGCAATGGAAACATGCATGGGTAGACTCGACCGAAATGGTACCACCCCTGGCATTTAAAGCCAGCGTTAGGTAGTGGCTTTGGCCACTGCATTTCGCATCCCATCCACCTTACAGACCGGCAACGCACCTACAGCTCCTGTGATGCTACACGGAGCCCTGGGCGGCGGTGATCACTTACCATCAGGTGACCCGAGCGCTCGTTTGTGGTTTCATTTTTAAAAAAAAGTCCCCCTGTATCCTACACATTGCGTGTTGAGTAAGAGGACCACACTTTGCCTTGTTACCAGAAACCTAAACAAGGCATAACTTCTAGATACGAGGGTAAACGCCATTGAAAAGTCCACAACGAAGAGTGTTTTAATTGAAACGGAGTGTTTTGACACTAGATTCCCAAGTTCCCTTTATATGCCCATTTATGTTCAGGTACCATGTAAAGTGGTACATTATTAGTAAAAAAACTAACTTATAATTGTTACATATTTATTAATTATAGTAAACATAAGCCAGTTATCATATTGCTTTCTTACCAGTATATGTATATATGTAAGTAAAGAAAGTACTTAAACGATTGTAACAAGAAAAGAAGCGCAATGTTGACATTGATGTGGAAACATTACACATTAAGAACACCCGGGGCGAATAATTTATTCATTTCTTCCTATGTAAGTACCCGTTAGTATATTTATATCTATAAATGGTATATTAGTTAAACATAATTTTTTTAGTACTTATATATATGGCAGGGTAGGCGAAGGGAACGCTATGTTTCCTACTTTTGTGAAATTAGTTTATTCTTAAATATTTGGCTGTATTCTATTAATACATAAAATATTTGATTTTACAGCTAAATATTAGCTACCAATTGATTTATAATTTATTTAAAGACACTTCCTTCTCATTAAGATACTTCCTTTCCTCACTTTCCGCCCATTTGCCGCCGAATGAAAAAAGTAAATATTTAAATTGAAAATTTTAAATATTTCATTTCCTCGAGTAGAAATTGAACCTACAACCTCTTTTCTTTGCATGTACATACGGCGTTTAATTACAGATTTATTATTTTCATGTATTATTGAAATTGATTTTATTGTTAAGCTTCACAAATAAATCATTTCATATTTTATTAACTTTGGATAGATAATATGTTTAAAAAATATTGACTTTCAGTAGAATATCTGTCAATGATTGCCGATAATTTCAAAGTCAGAGTGGCTTAAACCAGCTTAGAGATGCACGTACCGATTACAAAGTGAGGACTATCGTCGCATTTAGTGTGAATAGACTCCATTATTAGACATCTGATTGAGTAGACGTTAACGTGCATGCTGTATCCCGTACATGGCATGAAGGGTTTCCAATAAGACACTTCCATTCCTAACTTTCTTTGAGTGGCGTAACACGGGACTGCAAGTTTTATTAGCTTGTAAATTTATCTAACTGTTTAATGTGGAGTCTAAAGCGTAGTGCGGCGTTTAATTTCACCAGGCTGCATACAGCGTCTCGAATTGAGACGCAAAGCTAAAAGCATAGTTTCTTAACCTACCAATCTTCTCTGTTTTGTGAAGGGAATATATAAATTAGAAGACAACAGTAATGTCGAGCACATTACTGTTTTCCATATTATGATTGATCAGTTGATGAAAATATATATATTTTTGAAAGATGTTTTTAGTTTTAGAAATAGTTTTTAATTTAGTATTTTCTATCTGTTTATTAAGACAGTTGTGGAGTCATTAATATTTACTCGATCTGAGAACAAAAACGAAGCGCAACGTTAGTTTAGTCCATTAGACACGCAAAATTTGTGTAGTGGGTGAGGAACGAAATGTCTTAACTGTAGGTTCTCCTCTGTCTACCCTTCTTCTATACAAAATGTAAATATGTATTCGTATACCTTTTTATAAAAGCTATTGAAAGACATTGTTAGAATGGAAAACATAAAAATATAACATTTTTCTTTTTAATTACCGTCCACGTACTTAGAGACTAGTAGTACTAGGCACAGGGGCTCAAGCGTGCGAGTGTATTCGTAAGTTCAGGGTTCGATTACTAGTCGAGGTTATTATTCTTTATTTGGTCAGGAGACAAAGCGTGGCGTTTAATTCTGCCACTTAACACATAATACTTTTAGAATTCGAGGGAAATAATAAAATGTAGGTATCTTAATGGGAACAGAATTTCTGAGCTGTAGATTAGGGAACCCGGCTCCCTTTGTCTTCACTTCTGTGGGCAGGACACCCCGAAGCTAAAAAACTTAGTACTTATAGCCTTATTAGCATTACATTTACACTAGTATTATATTTTATTACTTACTTAGACTGAAACAAAAAGATGACTAATTCGGACGAGCCTAAAACGTTTATGAATAGAAAAAAACTAAAAAAATGATAAAGAGGTTCATTTATATTAATTAATCATGGTCGCTGCTCTGTATTTTTTTAAAACTAATTTGTAATTCTCTCTTGTATAATTTTTATTTTATTAGTAAAACCTAACTGAATCGTGAATTCTTAATATAATTTCATTTCTTTGTTACTTAGCTTCACGCTGTATCCCGCACAAGGCAGGGTAGGCAGAGGGAACCCGGGAACCTGGTGTTAAGACAC
>JAXGGP010213439.1:0-13347 GCA_035584415.1 Eueides aliphera
CAGATAGTAATAAACATATTACATTGCTTAAGTGCTATCATAAGTTCGTCCAGCTGAACAAAAGTGACATTATCCCTCTAGATTGATACTAATGTCACACCACTCAAAACCCGCTGTTTTGAGATTAATGTAATGAATAAATTGTCTTTTATTAAGGTCAAAAATATAATAATATATAATGTACATACATCGTGTTGTCGTGGTGTTAGTGCACAAGTGTGTGACTGTAAACGATAGGTGGTTCGATCTTCACTAGGAAATGAAATATTTAATATTTTCAAATTAATTATTTAATGTTTTCATTTCTTCGCTCCGGTAACAAGGCAAAGCGCGGCGTTGAGTTCCGCCACTCAACCCGCAATGCCTTAGATTCGGTATAAAGTGGGGAACAGAACAAAGTGACTTAACGTTAGGTTCTCAAATTCCTTTGGGGTACCTGCCATGTGTGCTAAAAAACAAAGTTTACTTATTTTTATTTTAACTGATATTTCTTTGTTAATAAAACTAGATTTTTTATAAAAACTAGAGAGTTTAAATAAATATATAGAAATTATTTTATATTTTTTTTATATATAGCTACATATTTTAGGTAAAGAAAACAAAAAAATCAACAAAATTTATTCTTTTTAAGCATACATAAATCATCATAATCAGAATATTCGAACGTACAATTACTCTACGATGGCCTCGAACATCACATAAACTAAATAACACTTTTAATAGTTCTCTATTAAATCTTTACCATGCCGACAGCTTTAGCTAAATAACTATTAGGTAAGTACTGTTCATTCGATCGAACTAGATGTCCCGTTGTACGAGCGTGTTTGTGTGGTCTCTACGGATATTACATTTGAGTAATTGTTCGTTTTTAACGTAAAATCGTATAATCGCACAAAAAAGTATGCGTAGTTTAACAGTGAAGCAGATTGGATAAATATATATTATAGAACTAGATTGTGAGGCTTAAGTCAAGGCCTTATATGCTTTTCCACATTTAGGATAATTATGTTTTGCGTTGCGGAACCTACCGCCGAAATAAAATAACTTAAATATAAACTTTCACTCGAACGGGAATCGAACTCCTAACCACTTGCATGCGGCTGCATTAAAAATTGGATTTTGTATGCTATAAATATTTTTGTTCTTTATGTGTATTTTCAATATAAATGATCTCCATCTCAAATTAAAATTCTCACCCTTCACAAGAAAATCAGCATACTTTATTATTGCAAGAAAAAAATCTCATTATGTATATAAATAACATTCTGAGGTAATCTTACTTAAATTATGAGTTCATATTTCCTTTCTGAGAGCGAGATCAGTGTCGTTAGAGGAGATGCACCACAAATATTATCTAAATGACTGGTTGAGGTTAATTTTGTTTCTTGGTTTGTAGTTTGACAGATAATAGATAGGCAGGAGATTGTCAGTTCGGTATTAACTAAGGCTTGTCATGGCGCAAGGTCAAAAGCATATCACTGTAAGCGCGAGAGGTTGTTTGTTTGATCCCCACTTGAGGAAATGAAATATTTAATATTTCCATTCTGATATTTTTGCTCTCATAACGAGAAAAAGTGAGGCGTTAGCAGTACTTAACAAAAAATGCCTGTTGCCTTACAAGAACACAAATCAGCGCAAGTTACTATATAATAATCACTGTACTATCTATGGTGAAATTTGATGGTGGTGAATTCATTTTTTTGTTCAATTTACAGACCTGATGAAATTCATAAATAATCTTTGTATGTCCGCAAGGAAATAAGTGTACGAATGTTAGAGCGGCAGGTTGCGGGTTTGGTTACAAGGTAAAGCGTGGCGTTGTGTTGCGCCACTCAACACGTCGTGCCTCAAATTTGGCAGTAAGTGGGACGGAGTGTCTTAACACTAGGTTTCAAGTACCCTTTACCTTACCTTGCCATGCGCGGGATACAGTATCAAGCAAGTAAGTAAGTATAATTTTCGCGTTGTCTTCTCGCAATCTTACTTTAAACTAACAACTTTAGCAAGCGCCGCAAAATGACCGAGAATCAAAGTAAGTATATTGAAACATAGCAAAAGAACTTTTTAAAAGTAAACATTTTAGATTTGCTAAAGGAGCTTAAAAATTACATGTGTAGTTATTAGTAAGCCTGTGCCTCTGTGATAGGTGTGGATTCGATACGTACTCGGGGGAATGAAATATATATTATTTTAATTTCCTCTTTTTTTTAAGTTTAAGAGCTTATTTAGTAATAATTGACAATAATATTTTGATATTATAAGAAAAAATTAAAAATATTTTTTAAAAGAAACTTAGAATGTCTGCCAAGCTTTAGAAACATTCATTGCCAGTTAGGTAGCGGAAGTCAACGCTGTGCTTCACCAGAGTATGGAAAAGGGTCCTTCCAAGTAGGGACTTAATGTCAACTTTACGGGTTTAAATAGTCTACCTGCACCAATTTATAATCATTGATATTACTAAATAAAATATCTAAGCTCAAGCTGTTTATTTTCCGTCATAAACCAATTTTGACCTTCGTGGCGCTATGTATAGCCAATTCACAAAAGCTTATAATCGAAGCTTTTGTGAATTGGCTGCCCGCTAGAGGCAATTAATTATTTTCGTTTCCTCCTTGTAACAGCGAAATATAGCACGACGTTCAGTTTTGTCTCTTGTAACGCAATGTTTCGATGGACGATGGAGCAGAAGGTAAAGTACGGAGAGTAACCTTAGTAATTAGTTTCTAGTGAGTACTTTCTCTCTGCGCGTTTGGCCGTATGTTGCGAGATAGTGCTCTTTCTGTTGTATATCTGTGTGGAACAGATATTAGATAGAGGGACTTTACGAACGTAGTACTAAGACATTCCATTCCGTTCCCCACTTTCAGCCGAATTTGAAGGATTGCGTGAAAGTCAATGGAACGCTTTGCCTTATTAATAGAGCCAATAAATGAAACCATAAAATAATTTAATTTAAAATATTAAATATTTTATTTCCTCGAGAGGGGATCGAACTTACAACCTATCGCATTTACAGTCACATTCTTGTTCCCCTGCGCAAAGCTTCAAAACACCACAGGCTAGATAAAGGGTAGAGTAAAAAATATATATATTTTTAGCTTAATTCGCGAACATTATCATTTATAATATCCAATATACAAATCTCGCGGGAACTTGTTGCTAATTTAATCGACTACAGAACAAATGTCTCTAGAGATTGGACTTTTATTAGGAAGATTTGGAAACTTCGTCTTAGTGATTAATTTCAATTATATTGTTGTTTTAGGTAGTTAATATTAAATTATATCGAGTTTCAGAGTCAATACATTTGACCGGTTTGGACCATTTCATAAACATCGCATAATATAGGTATTTCGATTTCAAACAAACAAGTCGAGTATATCGAGGCCTGTCGTGGCGCAGCAGTGCAAGAGCTGCCTGTAACCGACAGGTTCTTGGTTCGATCCCCAATCGAGGAAATGATATATTTAATATTTTCAATTTAAATATTTAATGTTTTCATTTTTTCGCTCTGGTCAGAAGGCAAAAGCGCGGCGTTGACTTCCGCCACTCAACACGCAATGCCTCAAATTCGGCGGAAAGCGGGGAACGGAAAGTGGAACGGAATGTCTTAAAACCAGGTTCCCGGGTTCCATCTGCCTACCCTGCCTTGTGCGGGATACAGCGTGAAGCTAAAAAAAAAATTATCCATCAAGTGGGGATCGCCACTATAAGCCTCTTGATAAAACATAGAAAATAGCGAAATTAAATTAATTTAATATAACACAAAGAACTAAACTGGTTGTAGGTTGTACTTATATTTATGAAATCAATAAATTTCATGTGAAATACAGAAAAAACCTTACAAAAAGGACCAGCAATCATAGTTTACAGTTCAGTTACTACTTAACGGAATAAGGTTCCTTATTATCAACAAATTGGTATTAATTATTTTTTTTAATGGAAGAAAAAGTGAGTGGTAAGAGAATGAGGGATAGGCTTCGGTGGACCTTTGAAATTACCTACGATACTGGAGGAGGACCGCGTAAACAGCAAAAGGAACCTAAAGAGGATGTCGTAAAGTTTGATTCCCAGGTTCCCTTTGTCTACCCTGCCACGTGCTTGATACAGCGTGAAGCTGAGTAGATTTGAATAGAAAAAAATAGTAAATTGTATTAGTTACACACCCTAAAAAGTGAAAAATCACTAATATCACTATAACGCCTAAAATAAAATACTTAAAACATTTTAACAGAGTTTAACCATTTTATTAACATAGTACAATACATACATATATCTATTATATATATATCTATTATATACATATTTCTTTTAGAAACAAACAAGTCCAAATAAGTTAATTGTGGTCAACAAAAGAGAAATATGGTTGCAACACATCCCGATACATCGATCACGCTGACAGCGAGGCTGACAAGCGAATAAAGAGCTTTAACGCATCAATTCAACTCTTAAACTTTTTAATGTAAAGTACTTTGCGGGCTTTTACAAGCTTTTTGAAAGTCGCTAAGCAAAATATTTAAATTTAGCTAAATATTTCTTTTTTGCCGTGTGATTCCGGCTTAGAATAGGATCACCCTGGTACTGATGGTGTCGTAAGAGGCGACTAAAGTACGAGTGGCAGAGTTACAGTGTCAGTAATGACAATACGCATGGGCAGACTCGACCGGATTGTTACCAACCTCGGCATTTAAAACCGGCGTTAAGGAGTGTTCACCTTACAGACCGGCAACGCTCATGTAGCTCTGTTGCTACACGGGGCCGTGGACGGCGGTGATCACTCACCATCAGGTGACCCGTTCGCTCGTTTACCGTGTCTCATCCATAAAAAAAAAATTCTATCGTTTTCATTCTCATTTTATTCTGTGTAGTTATTTTAATTGAAACCTATGATAAAATAGAGGTAATTAATAAATTGTAAAATATATTTCGTATTTTTGCTTATAATGGCATTCACTTTTTGCGGCTGTACTTATATTACTATTCCTATCGCAATTTGTTATATTATCATATAATACTATTCTTATCGCGATTATTTGACTCGTATGCAGATTTTGTAGCTAAAAGTACATTTTTTGGCTTCACGCTGTAGCCCGGACGTTACAAGGCAGGGTGGGCAAAGTGAACTTGTTCTACTCCATCCCTATTAAGATACTTCCTTTCTTCACTTTCTGCCGAATTTAAGGCATTAAGTATTCAGTGTGGACATCAAAGCCGCGGTGCATTTTTACCTGAGTGAAGAAATGAAAACATGAAGTGGCCTGCACTCTGGTGGTATTACCAATAGATTGTGTTACAGATAGAAAGTGACTGTGGCTCACCATAAATCAATCAAACAAACAGAAGCATCGGTGTGTAATAATCGCGAAAATAAATGGTAAATTAATGTTGTATGTTTTAATATAATTTATTTTAGAGTGGTACGCTCTCGTTAACTCCACATCTTGCGGATATGCTACCTATGTGATTTTAATCACGTGTGTTTACGTTGTATTTTTCATATAGCGTGGTAGGCAGAGAAAATATGAGAAAATACTGTTAAGGTTTTCCGTTTCAATTAAAACACTTCCGTTCTTGATTTTTACTTCGCTGAGAATCAATAATTTTCATGAAGAATAAAAAAAACCTTACAAAAAGAATCAGAAATCCTTATTGTCAACAAATTGGTATAAATATTTTTTAACTATAGGTAAATTTTGTTATTTCATAGAAAATAAAAAATGATAGCATTGTATAGAACTAAAAATTGCAATGTCTACTGTAAAAAGGCAACCTATGTTGCTTTGATGTACAAAGCTATGCGGGGTAAGAAGTAACAAGTCATTTTCGTCCAAATACTCTGTTCCCCACATTCCAACCGATTTTTTAGTGATTGCTTGTTGAGTAATGTGACGTAATAGCAAGGCATCCTGGATATAAAATATTTTATACTTAGTCTCTCTCGCGACAAAGCAATGACAATAAAAGGGCAGCGTTCCGCCACTCAACACGCAGTACCTCAATTTCAGCGGAAAGTGGGGAACGGGACGGATTACCTTAACGCTAGGTTCAGGACGTATAATTGTGCAATATAATGTGAGTATAATCAAAGAATAGTAAAGCGGACATTTACTACGAAAAATAATGGATTTACTTTGCTGTACATTCTATCTATGAGCTGTATAAATTGTAATAACAAATAAATCAAATTTACATCTCAATTTACATTTATAAAGAAACCAACATAAAAATATATTGCAAATCAAAGTAAAATTTAAAGCTTAAACATTTCTTCAAAGAAATAATAATTAATTAATTTCAACGGTGCCAAGGGACGAGCCTGTTAATTAATAAACAAAGGACATCTGGATTGATGGTCGGGTCTTCGTTTTGTTTAAAACTTATTTTAAAAGTTCTATCAGAATTTTGTTTTTAGCTTCATACTTTATTTCTAGTGGGGTATGTCAAATACTGAGAACTTCTCATAATTTTTTTTCCTGGTTCATATGAGGCGGCAGATGTTGCTTCAATTCTACATAAAATATAAAAAATATCTTGAGTAGGATTTAAATTGCAAAATAAAAATAAAATATTTATTATAAAGGGTAATTATCTTATATGATAGTATTTTTATTATTTTTAACATTCGTTTGTGAACTATATATGAGAACCCCGTTGTGGCGCTGCAGTTAGTTAGTAGTTATTCAATACCCACTAAGAAAAATGAAATATTTAAAATGCTTACATCCTCACTCTGATAACGAGCTAAAGTACGGAGTTTAGTTCTGCTATTTAACACTCGAAGCTTCTTCAATTGCGAATAGAGTATCTTAGCACTAGGTATCCAGGCTCCCTTTGCATACAACAATGTTATATACGGAATACAGGACGAAGCCTAAAAATATATGACTAACTTTATTTTCGTGTTTAAATTTTTTTTTATTTTTTTTCAGCCTCACGCTGTACTCTATACATTTAATATCATTTAACAAATTTTTAACCATGAGTGCAAGTAATAATTAAATTATGTCGTCTTCAGTTAATTGAATGCCCAATACAAAAATATGTTTTAATTCAAACCATTTGAGATTAGCGTTTTTGACCACATAAACTTATACTTGGTCAAAAGCCTTAATCTCAGATGGCAGGGTAGACAGAGGCAATTTAGAAACCTAATGTTAAGACACTCCGTCTAGTTCCCTTCTTTCCATCGAATTCAAATCATTGTTTGTTGAGCGGAAGATCTAAACGCTGCTCCTCGAGTGAAGATTGAACACAAAACCTGCCGCATTTACAGTCATTCGTCATCACAGACACGCTTGTTGCCTTACTGAAATAATTCATTAATAGATTCTAAATGTATAAATAGACAACGTTTCACATTTTCTATACATGATATAACGGATACGTAAAATTCACTAGTTTAGTTGGTCAATGTGCGGTTAATATTTGCTTCTACACTAAGCACTCATTAGCAGAGTGCTTGAGCTTGTCTCGGTTCTATATAATTCATAGTCTAACTAATTTAGAACTTGGGAACCTTACGTGACCGTACAGATGACAGATTGTGGATTACACACCCCACACGAGGAAATTAAATATGATATTGTAAATTAAAATTTATTACTATTAAATTATTTAATCGTTTTATTTCTGTCACACATTTAATATTGAACTTTAATATTGAACGGACTGACTTTATAGCAGGTTCCTCAGCAAACTCTGATAAGTGTGGAATAAAGTAACAAAAATAGCATAAAAAATTTAAACTAAGCGCGTGAAATCAATCTAAAATCGCGCGCGATGTGAAATGTTTATTGTATTATTTATCACTGCCAAAGTAAGTTGCACTCCGCAATGTGCCTCATAAATAGTGTTTAGAACGACAAATATGCCACATCCATTGTTTAAAAGAAATATTGCCGAAATTTTTGCTTTCGAATTTTGAATTTTGAGTTCATTCGCTTTTCCTCGTAACTAAAGCGAGAAAATAAGAATATTAAATATTCATTTTCCTAGAGTGGGAATGAAATCTATACAACCTTATACATTAACCGTCGCACACTTGTGCCACTGCGCTACTGATCTCTATTAATAAATATTTTTATTATAATACTACCAAGTCATAGAAAATTAAGCATTTAATATCAAACAATTTACTCAAGAAGTGATAAAAGGCTTCACAAAAATGTCAGTATTATGACATCGAGTGTAATAAAGATGCTTGTGAGTTCTTAGTCTAAGGTACAAGATTTAGCGAGTTACTATTTGGTTTCAGGCTGTATTCCACAGGCAGTATAGGCAGAAGAAAGAAGGGATTTTAAGAAATTTTTGATAGCCAAATAATTTTTAAATTTACAAATCTAAAAAAATATTATATACCTATATGAGGCGGAACTTAACAGCACACTTTGTCTACTAGAGCGGGAAACATATTTTTTAAGACCATTGATGGCGCAAACATATGTAAGACTGTTAAAACGTCAATGTTTGGGTTCGATATCACCACTCAAGAAAATAAAATATTTACTTTTTTTATTTACTCGCTTTAGTAACGAGGCAAAACGTGGGATTGAGTTTCGCCACTCAGCACGTAATGCATACCTTCAGCGTTCAGTGGAAAATGGGGAATAGAAGTACGTTAATTGGAACGAAGTGTCTTAATAGGTTACACAGTACTCGTTGCTTACATTACTATGTGGAAAAAATCATAAAGCACTTTCTCGAGTAGGGATTAAATCCATATCCAGCCTTACACTGTATCCCGCACGAGGCAGGGTAGGCAGAGAGAGCCCGTGAACCTAGTGTTAAGACACTCCGTTCCGCTTCTGTTCTCCACTTTCCGCCTTACCCTTTGCCTAATTACCAGAGCGAAGAAATGAAATATTACATATTTTAATTTGAAACTATTAAATATTTCATTTCCTCGACTGGGGATCGAAGCCAGAACCTGTTGGTTACAGTCACACGCGTCACACGCATGTGCCGCTGCTCCACAACAGGCCTCAATTATTATTCTAAAAATGTTCACAACGATTTAATCATATAGCAACACTAATTTTCTTATTTAATCTATTTAAGTACAGTATTACTGTTTCTTGTGCCATCCCAACCATTTCATTTTACGGTCAATTTTAACTTTTATATCTGTTTCAAGAAAATTAAATTAGTGATGACATTTTTGATAGTGCCTTCTAATATTATTGTTATTACGTATGTTTGAGGGATCTAAGGAACCTAGTGTAAGTTAAGTCACTCTGTTCCCATTAAGGATTTCCGCCCTTCTTCCGGTTTAATTTTCTGAAAAAAAAATCCAAATATTTCATTTTCCAAAATGTCCATTAAGATGAAAAATGTTGGTTAATAAAATGTCTGATTTGGGCTGAGATCTACTTAACGTATTGAACATTCTAAATCAATAATGTTGTGCTAAGAATATCAGAGTGTAAATCTTATTTTGAAATTGTTAATATTATTTTATTTATTAAATTAGGAAAAAAAGCAACAATTTCTCCGGATTCTACGACACAGAAAGAAAGGAGAAACATATATGGAACGTTTATTAAAAAGGGTCTAAAATAGTATTTATTTATTTTTTTCAAAATGTAATGTTAAATATTTAATATTTTAAAATTCTTTGCTCTGATGAAAAGGCAAGTTATGCCACTGAAATCTTGCGTGGGAAATGGAATGAAGTGTCTTAACATTAGCTTGACTACTTCTTTTTTTTAATATTACTTCCTTCGAATTTTTGTATGTTTTCTAAAAAAGTATTTTCCTTCCCTAATATCACTTTAAATATGTTAAAAATATGGAATTTATTTGGTCATACCAAATGAAAACTCCTTGCAATGATATTGGGGTAGTGATCATTTGTAAAAATCTTACTACAGAGATACTACTAACTTAAATATTTTGTAATAAGCGTATAAGAATTTCTAAGTATCTTGATGTAGACGTGGTTTAGTTGGTTAGAGCCGCTTAAATAAATTAATTTTGATTTTTAAAAAAGAGCTTATGTTACAACACCTAACTCTTATGTTACTAACTCTTATGTTACTAACACTTAACGCTTATGTTACAACACCTAACTCTTGACGTCTCGAAATCGTGAAGTAAAACGGAGTAATTTTATATGTACTAGATTTCTTCAGCCTACCAAGTGCGTGCAAACGCTACAGATTGTAGGTTCGATCTCCACCTGAGAAAATAAATAAATTAATATTTCTTCGAGTCAGGATCAAAATGAAATATTTAATGTAATTTATCAGTTCTGGTTACAAGGCAAAACGCATCACCAAGTTCTACCACTCAACACGCATTGCCTCAAGTTCAGCAGAAAGTGGGAAATGGAACGGAGTGTCTTGATACTAGGTTCCTATGTTCCTTCGCCTACCTTTCCGTATGCGAGATAGAAATTCTTCTACATCACAATGAATACCTCAATCCTAATATTTCTGTTATAATAAAGAAAATAATAACCAAACTCTTCTTCCGTACTCACATTTTACAGGGAAAAGCCTTTACTAGTAAACTAATGAAAGCATATAGAGGACCCTTGTCACGAAGTGCTTTAACGATACCAACCTGACAGCGAGTCATTTAATAAGACCTGCCTTATATTATAGAGATATATTTATTAATATGCTAAAGATGAGGCCAGTCATAGTGCATAGGCACAAGTGATTTATAGTCTCAGGTCACCTTTGGCTTTGTGGGTTGAATATCCACTCGTGGAAAAATTAAACATATTTCCATGTTCATAGTTTTGGTAATAAGCTGCGTTCCGTCACTCTTCATATAAGATAAAGCTAACTTAGATATTTTGGGAGCTAAGGGTATAGAGTGTAGTTAAAAAAAGAAAAAATATGTGTATTGTGTATAAGTTGTCTATAGTGCATATAACGTTTTTAATCAGGGAAGCGATCAATACATTACACCTACGGGAAATCAGAGGATTCCCGTTGTACTGAACGAGGACATATAAATTACTATAAAGAATTTGCTAAAACAATTAAAAATGTATATACTCGTAAAGCGGCAGGCATTGAAACACGGACATTTATTTTTATATGTAATTTATATATACTTATTGAGAAATGATTATCTCTAAGTACTTTGCTATTTAGAAATTAAAAAATAGTGAATCAAAATTTACCCTTTACCATCTTCAAGGGTTCCGAACAAATTTCAAGATTATAAGGCCAACGGGATTTGCAAATAATAAAAATTGACAAACCCTAATTTACGCGCGTATGCTGTTATTTTGCATGAACTTAACTACAATTATAAATTTGTATTAATCATTATATGTAATTTTAAGATTCAGATTTAAAGGTCTAGATACGTGGTAACTACCATTAGGTCTTGATTTATCACCGAAATTAATACAGAATACTCCAAAAACGTTACATAAATGCTTATATCTTATTACTATTTCCATTGCCTTGATTTTAAAGTATATTTTTTTTTATACACGGACAGACTGACTATAAAATAATCCTGTACGGACTGTTTCTATATGTTAAAGAAAGGAACCCTAAAAATCAGTTTCACACTCCGATCCTTTATCTTCACCGTATTGAATATTAATGTATATAAGTTTGACGTGCTGGTTAAAACCCCTGGACAGTTTCCCAGGCGGGTTCAAGTCTCTCCTTCAAATGTTTAAAAATGTTTTAATAAAGTATTTTTCAGTATTCACAGTAATTAAAACATTTTTTTTGTAAGTTATCACTTGAGTTATAAGCTTACATACAAAGAATGAATGACCGTCTCTGAATAGAATCTCGGCCTACCTAAGATAAAGTTCAACGTGCCTTCTTAATTGTCCAGTGTATTGAATGTAAAACGATCATTAATATGAAATTACTTTTTAAGCCTTCGTTTGTTTGTGACTCTAAGCGTTGTAAGTTCGATTATTCAGAAGGGATAAAGAATTATTTTAATTTTCCTGCTCTGGAAATAACTCTAAAGAAATAAGAAGTATAAAATAAAGTATTCTATTGAATTTAAGTTATTTTTTTTTGTTTTGTTAATTTGTTAACCAAATATATATGTGTGGGAATCATCACCAACGCATTTATACTAGAAATACCAAACAAACTTCATTCTCACACGTATAAATGTTTCTACAGGCTAAGACACTCACTACAATTTACGTGTAAGCAAATCCTAGCGTTGAAATTAAATTACCTCACATAAGCTTCAGATGGAAGCTTTTCAACTTAATTCACAGCATTATGGATATAGCGATGTGTTAAAACTTGTTTTCGTTAAAATGTTGTTCATTTCAGCTAAAATATAAAATTACTGTAAACGAGAGGGTAAGGGGTTCCATTTTCACTCGGGGCTGTAACTGGTAATCAAGTGTTAAGACACTTTCATTCCCCTATTTTCCGCAGAGTTCTCTACTTAATTCGTATAGAGTGACAGAACTCAACGCCTTGCTTTGCCCCGTCACTATAGAAAATAAATGAAAATATTTAATATTTCACCTGTCGTTTGGTTTTCTGTTTCTTCTGTCTACTGAAAAATTCTCTGCACCTCCGTCACGGTAGGCTTCGGTCGACGATCACAATTATATAAAACTTAAACATTACTCACAAAGTTTCGTTAACTTCCTTTCTTGAAAATATGGCATTTAGTAGTTGGCATTAGTATACTTGATATTTTTTTATTAAATAAAAATATTTGTAATGAATTTACAGAGAAATACTACAGATCACACAGACAATTTTTTTTCAGCGAAGAAGTAATAATACCAAATATACCATTACTACTATTTCAGAATGGATATCGAACTGATAATCGTATCGTTTATAGTTACATGTTTGTGCTCCTGTGCAACGACTGGTCCCAAAATTGAAAATAAATAAATAAAAGAAATGAAGCATATTAATAAAATAGAAAATATTTTGTTTTTAAAACATCAAGAGACACTGTTGAAAAATTTTATATGTTCGCTCAAATAAATCCGCGTCAGCGATACGAGCGACAATTAGTAGGTATGAAAGCAATCCGTACATATTGTTAACGAAGTATGTCAGATCTTTGTTACAAGTGTCATACAAATTAATATTAGAATCCCAGTTTAATATTAAAATATTCTTTGTTAGGTTCATGCTATATCACTGACATATAACAGTAGGTAATGAGAACTCGGCTCCCTAACACTAAAAGCCGCAGTGTTTTAGTATTACGTTACCGAGTTTCCATTTTGATATTTCCATTACCTACTTCTCATTTAATTCGTAAGGCAACGCATCGTGAATTGAGTGGTCGAGTTCGATGCCCTTCGGGGGGAATAAATGGTTAAAATATATTAGATTTTTTACTTCCATGCTTTATTCTACTCTAATATTAAAGATG
>JAXGGP010213506.1:0-13343 GCA_035584415.1 Eueides aliphera
TGATACAACTCTTAACAAATAATGCACTAATTTCGACTAAATTTGATTATCATATAAACGGTTCTACTGAGTTAATCCTAAAAGATAGACATATACTGTTGCGGACATTTTTTTAGATAATTTCAAGAGGAACAATTCTTTCATACACATTTTTTTGATATTTTAAGTCATTTTCGCAGCGCACGCAGCAGAAGCCCTTAAGGATGAATAATTTTCCCCGTTTTTTCCACATTTTCTATCAATTCCTCGTTTCTAATAGTTGCAGCGTGATGTTACATAGCCTAAAGCCTTTCTCAATAAATGATCTATGTAACACAAAAAGAATTTTCCAATTCAAACCAGTAGTTCCTGAGATTAGTGCGTTCAAACAAACAAACCCTTCAGCTTTATATATTAGTATAGATATAGATGAAACATTGTTAATAGAAATATAAAAGATTAAACATTGTTAATGGAATATAAAAGATGAAGACTTGGAAAGAGAATGTAGAGCATGTTGGACCTGTGTCCCCACGCAAGCTTTCCAAGAGACTGGGTTATTTTGAACCCGAGAACTTTAGAAAAGAAACATAATAATAATAGCAAGAGCTATATGCTCGAAAGGGTGAAAGTGCTCAATCTAATAACGAGGAAACCCGCTTACGAGTTTCTCGTGATGGTGAAACCGGTGCACACCTCTCTACACCCTGAGCCGACCATGTCGATATTGCGCCCGAGGCATTACACCTCTTTGTGGGGGCCCATCTAGTGGGAGGCGAATCACCGTCTGTCATTCATTCAGTATGAGACGTTGAAAAGACGGACGTCCTTTAGTCTCCTTCAATAGCACAGTTCTCGATCCATCCAAACTACATTCCATAGCCCCATTTTAGTTTTTTATATTTCATATAGTCTCTATGCATTATCTGGAGACCATCTCTGGGCAATTGCCTGTGGTTACTCAGAGATGGATCCCGGCTAAATGCTTCATAGCAAATAATTTTAAAATTCTCTAAGGGGCCTCTACGTGTTGGACCTGTGTCCCCACGCAAGCCTTCCAAAGGACCGGGTTCTTTTGAACCTAAGAACTTTAGAAGAGGAACATAATAAAAATAATACTCTTTATGAAAAGTACCTAGGACTCTATTTTTTAGTATTACAGACTTAAAACTATGTTAGTAGCATTAATGAACTTAAAATGTATAATTCAATATTTAAATCGACACGACTTATTATCTATACCATTCTCGTGGACACAGCACAGCAACGATTCACAAATGTGCAGTCTAGACGACCCGCAATCATTTCCAGGATGCTGTTGGTACTGACACGAATTCTGCGTACAAGGCGGGTCTCTTGTACGCAGAAAGGTGCGGACACCTTTTACGCATTGTGGCATAGGAACAGTCCACTTTAGCTGCCGTAAGCATTCCTGATGCACTACAGAATCGGGGCAGCCCTAAAAACACTTTGAAAGAATTATTATATTGCACGCGTAAGGCATTATACGATTTCCGCGAATACTTAGCCCACAAACTGCACGTGTAAAAACTTGTACAATAAGCTTCGAATAATGTGACTTTTACTTCATCAGTACAACGTGAAAATCTTCAAGCCAACATACTTGCCCTAACTGACAAGACTCTCCCTTTCTCTTTCATTATCTGTATCGTCTGTAAGGTCAGGAGTTATCATGTGTCCTAGATATTTAAATTTGTCAACTCTTATTAGTTCTATTCCATTCAAGAAATTTGAAAGACATAACTTGGCCTTTTACCCTCGGCCTCAAAGACAACAATTTTTTTTGGCATTATATATCAATCCATGTCTATCAGTATAAGACTCACACAGACTTAACAGCTTTCTTAAGCCACTGATTGAAGCACTACAAAGTTATTTATACAAATTCCGTCGATGAAACAGCCAACTCTAGTGCTACTAAGCTCCTCAAGCAACTCGTTGACATATAGATTGAAAAGCGTTGGAGAACTCAATCCTCCCTGCCTCACTCCGCATTCTAACCCATACGATCGTGACAAAACGCCAGCCCATCGAAGATAATTGACCCGATTTCCATACCAATATTTAAAAATACTGGTAAGTTCCGGTGCTACATTATTTTTTTCTAATTTTTTCCATAATGTATCGTATGAAACCATGTCAAAAGCCCCTGTCAAGTCCAAAATACGGGAATAAATTGGCGTTTTCCGTTTGACGTAGTAGCATGCTAAGGCCCAACACAGCACTCTCTGTTGACGATCGCCGACGAGTCGAAATCCGAACTGATTATCATGAGGCCTAAAGTATTTATTGAGCTGTGTATTAAATAAGCTTTCAAATACCTTTGATATAACTGTAGCCAGTGACATTGGCCTATAATTTTTTTTTGTCACTCAAGCCACCTGTCTTATTTTTGACAATTGGCACTATCAAGGTACGCATCATGTCACTTGGCATAAAACTGTGACTAATACACATATTACGTACACAATTGCCAGAACTCTGGATATGTGTGAACCCACATAATGTAGATGCTCAATGCTGAAGACCATCATGACCTGGAGGTTTACCTCCGGTCAGACTCTTAATAGCACGAAAAACTTCTTCATAACTAAACTGAATACCCAACTCTCTGCTAGTCTCAGCATTCCGTACCAATTCAGATGGCCCTTTTGGTGACTTGACAATGAAGATTTGCAATTTTATCCGTCTCACAAACACCACTGACACTCACGGGAAGAGATAGCACGCTGTTCATTCTATCACCTAAATCTTATAAGGTTCATATAAAAACCCTTAAAATTATTTTTACAATGGTATGAAGCCAAACGGTCCATTCTAATCTGTTCTTCGTGGTTTTGCCACCATTTTAAAGGAGACTTGAACGCCCTTCTAGCCACATACATTTCTACCTAAATGGTACCCGCTGTTGGTTTACCGTACAAATGCCAAACCAAAAATTTCTATTTACCAATCCCGTGAGCTTTTTTTTTTAGTACCTGCTTTTTATTGTTTCGACTTAATAAGGAAGATTTAAACAAAATATGTACAATTTTGTTGTATAATTTTAAAATAATATTTTTATGCCCTAAATCACTGAACGTCCAATTTCAACACGCGTTAAGTTCGAGTGGCATGTCTATTGTACTTACCTATATTGACATTCACTCTGATATGTATCAACTTGCTCTAAGCTTCTCTCTACTCAGAAAACCTTATTTAGGTGGGTTGGTAAAATGGATTTCTTTGGTAATAGGATATCAATATCACATTCTATAACCAAAGGAAAACCACAGATGACCAGAACACATCATACAAAACGAAAATGTTACGTACAGAGTCCTCAGCGGCTTCAGTAACTACACAATGATCAAGCCACCGCTTTGACCCGTGAGTTTCACTTATAAATGTATACATATTACTTAACCTAATAAATAAAAATAAATAAAAAAAAATAACATTCTCTCTTGCCTAACGACAAACCTAAACATATTATACAAACAACAATAATTTGTTGCTATTTTATTTAATTAGTACCGGAAATTTGTAAAAATCATACTACATAGATGCTAACAACATATACATACATATAAGGTGTAACCAGCGTATAAGAATATCAACGTAGTGGTGAGAACTAAAGGAAATTAGTTAGTCAGAGCGCTTAAGCGGTTTTCAAGAGGCCGGGTTCGAATGCTGCTTCGTTCGAATTTTTAAGTCTAATAATTCCTACTGAACTGATAATTTCAGTCATACATAACTCAAGTTATTTTTATTTGACCAAACAGGCGAAACCGCATGTAAAAGCTAGTAATTGATAAGGCTAGTTAAATATATTTTATATAAATATAGGTGATATTGTATGTTGAGGGGGACGGACCTTAAAACCACATTTGCCTTGTTACCAGATTGGGATAAAGGAAATGATTAATCGGATCGAACCAGACTCAAGGTTATAACTTACGGATGCGAACATTATTTCTTCACGCTGTATCCCGCAGTCTGCAGGATATTGCGGGGTAAAGCGGGAAGAAATGAATAATGTTAAGATAAGATTTTCCATTAAATTTTTAAGACATTGTGTGAAGAGTGGAACTTAACGTTGCGCTTTGTGGTAACCAAAAGGAAGAAATAAAAGTATTGCGATATGAACACAGAAAAAACGAGAGAGTCGTTTACAGTCAGGCTATGCCACACTGCTACCATAAAATTTTCATACAAATTATCAAATTTTGATATTGATAAATATATTTTTTATTGTAATATAATTATAAAGGGAAAAATGAAAAAAATAGGTATGTGTGTTAATATAAAATAATAAATTTATTTATAAATAACTTAGTACATATATAGTTAATAATACTTCTATAGACTTAAATTAGGGTAAATCTTTGTTAGAATCAAGTGTAATCTTTGTTTCCTATATTTCTTCTACATTTTATAGAAAACTATAAGTGTAGAGCTGGAGATCACTATTATAAATACATAAAATTATTCAATGCAGACTTTTTAAAGACTTTTTTGGAGATTTTTTAGAATATTAAAAGTAAAAACAAAAAATGTATGTTTTATTACCTACTGATGTATTTAAAGACCTCGTCATCGATATAATAAATTAATATATTTATGTTGAAAAAGATATTTACCTATTTCTTTAAATTATCTATTATTTTTTGTAGGATTAAAAATAATATTTAATTAATAAAATAAATTTAGTATTAATAAATTTAAATTAATAGAATATTTATTCTTTCTTAAGTTTTCAAAACATGCTCATTAATTTATAAAAAACATGCTCATTAATTTATAAAAAAATAATTTATCTCAAAATTTATTTAATATTGGATTAATAAAAAAATAAGAAAAATAAATTAATTTAACAATAATTTGTCCTGTAATAATATAAGGTATTTCAATATGTCGTGCTCCAATTCAAGTTAATAATATGATTAATTATGTAATAATGACTTTTTGGAATAAATGAAGTGTGTAGAAAAGAACATATTTAGTATAATTTCACACATATTTCAGTTTATCAAATTGATCAGTATATACAGTTTAAAATATACTCAGGACTTCTAGATAGTACCTAGAATACCAGGATAATACTCAGTTAATCTTTTGGTTTAGGACTGTATATATGTACATACACATTTTATATATAGAGTATTTTTTTTTTAAATATTAAGTACATAAAGCAAAATGCAGCGTTTAGTTGCGCCACTTAACACGCGATGCCTCAAATTGGACATACCTCTTTATGTTATTTTAGAGAAAGCTTTTTGTATTATATTCACTGGCAAACCCTTAGTTTCTGGTAAAAAAAAGTATGTGAAGACAGCTGATAGGATACAAAATACAGCAAAAATGTAAAAAAGTGGCCCGAGACCTGAAATAAAATAAAGAAAATTAAACTTTTTTAAACAAAGCTCTTTTGATGATCAAACCGTTAAGAACCCTGTGGTAGCTGCCTAGTTTGTAGATTTGATCTATATTTGAGGCTATAAAATATTAATTATTTTCATTTCTGCGCTTTAGTATCAAGATAAAGCGCGGCATTGAATTCTGCCACTCATTACACAATGCCTCAAATTCAGTAAAAAGAGAACGGGGTGGTTTAACTCAATTCACAAGTTCTCTCTGCCAAATTTACTTTGCCAAATTTAGGACAAAATATTTTCAGAAAATTAATTTATAAAAGAGTTTTTTCTACTTTATTAAGTAGACCAAGTTTGCGATCTATCAGATATTTTCGAAATTTTGCTCACCTTTTGTTCCCTTTTTAAGACGCGCTTGGTTTTATTATCAGAGAAATCAAAATAAGACGTTTTCCTAGTGTGGAAACGATTCGGAGTCACAAATGTCAAATATATTAATTAGCATGATATTTTGAAATTTAAAAGGAATAGAAGAAAATATAATATCAAGTCTGTGACTTAAAGGCTAACTTTACTCTACTCAGCTTCACGCTGTATCCCGCACGTAGCAGGGTAGGCAGAGGTACCTAGTGTTAAGACACTCCGTACCCCATTTTCCACCGAATTTAAGGCATTGCCCGTTGAGTAGCGCTTTTGCCTTGTTACTAGAGCGAAGAAGTAAAAAAATAAATATTAAATTATAAATATTATATATTTCATTTCGTCAAGTAGCGGTCGAACCCACAACCTGTTGGTTACAGTCACACGCTTGTGCCACTGTGCCACGGTCAGTCGTGGCGCAGCGACACAAGCGTGTGACTGTAACCAACTAGTACGTAACGTAGCTAATTTTCCTGATAATATTTTTTTCTTTATATAATTTATACTAACCCAATAATAATACCAATGGATTGAAAATGAACAATGTTACAAAACCACACAGGAAGCACCATTCTATTGAAATCATTGACGCCAAACTCTTTACCTGAAAATGTAAGTGTAGTATTTTATTTTTGATAAAAAAGACAATATAATAAGAGTGTAGTATTTTATTTTTGATAAAAAAGACAAGGTAAATGCGCATAAGTTTTTTGATGGTTTCCCGCGGGACACGCTGTAGAGGAGATACTGGGGCATTACCGGCTTTTAAGAAAATAGATAGCGCTTTTCGAAGGTACCCATGCCGCAGAAAGGCCATTCCGCAGATGTGTGGCGGAGAGGTGAAAATTCTTCCAAAATCGCACAGTAGTAGAAAGCTACTTATCCAGATGTTGAAGATGGTTGATATTTCAGTTTATGATATACGGTCCGATTAGAAAATTCGGCGGCAGGTACAATGTTAAACAATTCACACTCAAAGTTAAAAAATTCAAATTCCAGAACACTCTCCTTGATAATATCTCTACGCAAAGTGTCAAGCTCCTCATTGTTTGGTCTGGTGCTTCTTAAAAAAACTCCAAGGTTGCTTGCAGAGCAGTATATAGACTAAAGGTATCTGCTTTTACACTATTTTAGAGACATTACGTGTTAAGTGGCGTAACTCGACGCCAAGCTTTGCCTACTAGAGACTATTTTATTGAAGAGGAATAATATTAATGTTCGTTCCAATTTATTAAATACATTACACCAATAGTAGCGGAGTAACATTGAGTCACAGAAACACTGATAAAATTTAACTTCCGTACTCGGTAAGTTGTTATTAGGTAGCTATAACCGTTATTGATGAATAAATAAATAAATGGACGGATGGAACGGAGTTTCTGCAGACCAGGTTTCCAAGTTCCCTCTTCTCACCCTACCATATGCGAGATACAGTAAATAAATGAGTTGTAACAGTAGTACAATTTAAAGATATAAATTAATTGTTACAATCGTATAAGAACGTTGTTTGGCGTAACTTGACGAAGACTTATTTATGGCTTAGCAATTAGAGGATTTAGACTCGGTTTTTGAGAGGCTTACTTACTTAACTTCACGCTGTATCCCTAGCGGGGTACACAGAAAGAGCGTAGTGTCAAATGCTACGGTTTCGGCATGTCTCTTTCTCCTCATCCCCTGTCATTATTACGTGACTCTCAATACTACTCAATTTCCTCCTAAAATATTTTTTTGGAAATCCTTAATCTGCCCATACCACCTTTGATAGCTAGTACTTTTCCAAGAGGTGTGTATTCAAATAATACTACGTAAAGAAAATGATACCATTTCAAAATTTATATTTCTCTAATACTTACTTCAGGCATAAACACTTCAGCGGAAACAATGTACGGTACGGTGCCAGCTCCTATCGTATAAGAGACACAGTACAGATTCATTAAAACACAAGTGACCCATTGAGGTCCCAAATTCAAGTGGATTTGAAGTCCCAATATAATACAAAATACGCCGGTGACCAATGATCCATAGATCATAAGGGGCTGAAACAGAAAAGTACTTATTTAATAAATATTTGTGTAATTGACTAACATATATGCACAGAAAAAATTATATTTGTTTTATGAAATGGAAATTTAGAATAGCCAGATTGCTGAGCTCAGCTTGAGTTATCAAGTCTTTAATTTATCGTCCATGCAAAGTGACGTTGCGTGTTGAATGTTGGAACTCAATGCTGCACTTAACCTTGTTGCCATTGTAGGAAAAAGATAAAACTATTGTTTTTTTTAGCTTCACGCTGTATCCCGCAGAAGGCAGAATGAATTCAGGAAGCTAGTGTTAGGACACTCCGTTTTACTTCCGTTCCCCACTTTCCACTGAATTTGAGGCATTTTTTTGAGTGCCGGAATCAACGCCGCGCTTTGCCTTATTACCAGGGCGAATAAATTAAACATTAAATATTTAAATTGAAAATATTAAATATTTCATTACCCCGACTGGGGATCGAACCTAGAACCTGTCAGTTACAGTCACACGCTTGTACCGTTGCGGCACGACAGGCCTCAAATTAATTAAATATTCAATTTAATATTGGCAATTTTTTGTCTTCATCTATTCTATAATATAATAAAAATGTACACGCGGGTGAAGTCACGCGTGAGTTATTAGTAGATACATAATACTTACACGTCTTCCAAACCAATCAGTCATATAAGCACTAGCAAAACCAGCAACGACTAAAACTGTACCAAGTAACACACTCGATAGTATGGGTGACAGATTTGGAACGGCTTTTGTGAATAACGGCTCCGCGTACACTTGTACTACTACAAAACCTTGGAAAGTTGCGAATGTATATAGAATTATGCATACAACAAGGGCACGCTGGGATGCTTTTGATTTTTCTGTAAATATAAATAAGAATATTAGATATTTTTTAGGGAAGAATTGCTAGTAACGATCCCTTTCAGCTGTCTAGAGGGCTGTTTCATCAGCCAAGAAGTGCACCATACGGGGGTGTACAGTTAGGACGTCGTCCCAGCTGGTGTAAGTATGTAAGTAGGTGTGAGTAAGTAAGTGGAGATGAATGCGGCATTGGGGACCGCCACTCAGCACACCATGTCCAGAAAGGGGAAAATGGAGGACGGAGCTACGTTTGGCGCACTGTTCTCTATGCCAATCCCGTTAAAGATATAGCGTGAAGCTAAGTAAGTTAGGTTAGGTATTTTTTGTCTTTTAGTTAAGCTACAATAGTTCAAACCTACGCAAGCGCCTTTGAAATCATTATAATTTTGAAGTTTTTCAAGAAAGATAAAAAAAATCTGAATCAGCTTCGCGCTGTATTCCACACGAGGCAAAGGGAACCCGGGAACCTAGTGTTAAGACACTCCGTTCCACTTTCGTTCCCCTCTTTCCGCCGAATTTGAGGCATTGCGTGTTGAGTGAAAGAAGAAATGAAACTTTAAATATTTTCATTACAAACATTAAATATTGCATTTCCTCGACTGAGGATCGAACCAAGACCCTGTCGGTTACAGTCATATGCTTGTTCCACTGCGCCACGACAGGCCTCAAACCTGAATTATATGAAAACCCTATTCGTCCTAATATTTTGAAAATGTTAAAAATGTTAAGTACTCTAATTAAAAACTATAGACTAATAAACATTTTTCCTAAAATTTTATAAATAGTTTGGTATAGCTGTTTATTCTTATGGTTATCGTGGCGCATGACAATAAAAGTGATATTAGTTCGATTTGCACTCTGGGCATTGAATTATTTTTTTTTTACGTTCTGATAATAAAGCGCGGTGTTAAAATCCGTCACTCAACACTCAATGATGATACGGGGTGAACAGATCAATATATCACCAGGTTCCACTTTCCTACCCTCTAAATTTGGGATATAGTTTAAACCTTAAGAATAATATATAGATAGCACATACTCAAGTATTGCCACGATGAAATATTTCTCTTTGGAGCTTCGTCCGCTTTCAAACCCTTTTCTTCTTCGTTTTGTGGTGTTTCTGGACAAAATATTGTTTTATAAAAAGATTTCAATTGCTAGAGGCATATCTTGTTTTCGGTGCACAAGCGTGGAACTTTAAAGGTTGTGAGTTTGAGCCCCATCAATGAAATGAAAAATTAAGTATTTTTATTTTCTCGCTGTGGTTACCACTCAGCACTCAATATATTCACAATTCAGCTGAAAGTAAGGAACGTTAGGTGTCCTAATGGAAGCAAAGTATCTTAAGGAGGAAAGCTTTTTTTTTGTATAATCTTGCAATCAGTCATTTGACTATAAGCAGATGCGATGTAATGCTGATATCGGGTAGGGCGCTACTCCCATTGGAGTCGTCCCTTCTATATTATGTAGTCAAACCGCTCTCTGCCTATCCTGGTCGAATAGATCACGCCGTTTTTTGAGCCTGCGTATGGTTTCCGGAATAGTAAGCTGCCCAGCCAGTTGGTTTGGGTGCTTTTGTAGACGCAGCTTGTAACTATCAGCACGCAGTTTTATTTCGTGTTTGACCGTTGGCACTTCGGTATTTTCATGGATCTCCGCTGTTTTGATGAACCATCGAGCATTCGTGATTTGTTTTAGTATGTAGTTCTGGACCCTCTGTATTATCATTATATTTGCATTACTTGCAGAGCCCCATAGCTCAATACCATACGTCCATATTGGCTTTAGCATAATTGTATAGACGAGTAGCTTGCTATCGATGGCTAGTTTGGAGTATCTGCCCAGTAGCCAATAGAGACCCCTGTATTTGAGGTTGATCACGTCTCTTTTTGCTTGGACATGTTGTTTCCAAATAAGTCGTCGGTCTAAGTGCATACCCAGATACTTGACAGTGTCACGATGTGGGAGGTATGTGCCATTTAGCGTGACGGGTGTGCAGTCCTCTTTACGAAAAGTAAAAGTTACATGCACTGACTTGGCTGCAGTTGTTGCAATTCTCCATTTGAATAACCACTCTTCGATGTCGTGTAAGCTATTTTGTAGAATCCGAGAAGCCTCAGCTGGACATTTATTAGAAGCTCGACGACCTCGGGGTTATGCGGCAAGTCAGACGTGTACAGCGTGTATAATACCGGTCCCAGCACTGAGCCCTGCGGAACGCCAGCAGAGATGTCGTAAAAAGATGAGGTGCAGTCATTTCCTTTCATTTGAAACATTCTGTTTGACAAGGACAATTCTAGAATTTCATAAAATGTATGTGGTAACAAGGCTTTTAGTTTGCAGAGCAGCCCCTTATGCCGAACTTTATCGAAGGCCTGTTGGACATCCAGAATTACAGCCGAGCAGTATTCTTTTTTCTCAAAGGACCTTCTGATGGCTTTGCATACTCTATGGACCTGTTCTATAGTGGCGTGTTCTTTGCGAAATCCAAACTGGTGATCAGGGATTATGGCCTTTTCTGTTACGATCTTGTTAAGTCTGTTTAGCAAACTCTTTTCAAACAATTTCGATATGATCGGCAGTAAGCTTATCGGTCTATAAGATGCTACATTTTTGGCAGTCTTTCCAGGTTTGTAGACCATAATTATTTGGGGAAGCTTCCAAAGGTCTGGAAAGTGTCTCATCCTTAATATGGCGTTAAATAGCGCGCAAAGATACACTACTGCTTTGCGTGGAAGATTTTCCAGAAGGTTTTTATCGATAATATCAAACCCAGGTGGCTTGTTATTATCCAAGGATTTAATAAGTGGTGTGGATTTTTCTGGGAGTCACTACTTTTAGAGGTAAAACGAGTTGGTGGTCCTGGTTAAGAACAAAGACGATGTCCGATTCGTTTGCATTTGGTCCAGAATCATTTGGTTTGTAGACTTGGCTGAGATGATTGGCAAAAGTCTCAGCTTTATCTTGTGCCGTTTTGGCCCAACTACCATCTTGTTTTCGAAGAGGTGGCTAGTGATATAACGGTCTATCTAAGTTCTTGCACGCTTTCCATAACGAGTAGTTGGTAGATTTTGTAGCCGATAGGGATTCCAAGTAGGCCTGGAGAGCAGCATCATTGGCGCCCGATATTAAAATTTTCAGCTCTTTTGTGGCTTTGTTAAGAGCTTTTTTATCATATGGATGTCTGCTGGTATGCCATACTCATCGGAGTCTCCTTTTTTCGAATATTTTTATCCAAAGCAGAGAATTTTTACCCTAGACCAGGTAACCAGTAGTATTCACTGATGGGGGAGCCTGGGTATCCACCCCCCTGCAGTCTTCGGTAACCAATTTCACTCACAGGCCCGGATACCTGTGAGCGCCGGGTGCTAGCCGGATTGAATGGCAAAACATTCACATTAGTATCACTCATTTCATACAATGGTTGGGAAGATAGTGTTGCACTTTCCCAAGGTACAACACATCAGAATTTCGGGATGATACCCTAGCCTTTGACGAACCAAAGTCTTACTACAAGGCAGCAGCTGCTATTTACTTTCGGAGTTAGCATCTCCTAGACTAATATCACCAAGGTTCACGAGGTTGAGTCTCCCTGGGTACGAGCTTTGATTTAAGTGGCGAGTCCTACCCACCACTGTCATCCTATATCATTGGGTGTGTGCTATTTTGTAGGGAACACTTAGCCATAAGCATACCCAGCACCCCTTAAGTAGGACCGCCCAATTGTCCGCGACTGCCGAAGCAGCTAACCTCCATATCTGGAGGCCATTTCGCTATCCGCAACCTGCGACGCGGTAGGTGGCACAGGGCTGTGCCCTTGGGAATTTTACCCAGAGCCTACTAGGAGGAAAGCTAAGAAAAATATTGAATAGATTACCATTCGCATTTGGAGCTTCATTTAACAGATCTCTTATAACTTGCATCTCTTCGTGTACTTGTTTCGAGTCAACTTTCAAGCTCCTGTAAAAGGCAATCGCTTGTGCTGCTTTCTATAAAAAACAATAAATTTATTTATATTTAGCTTGACCGACTCAACAAGAGAAAAAGGAAACTAGTTTTCGCCATATTTTCGAGACATTGCGCTTGGAGTGGCGCAAATCAACGCTGTTCTTTGGTTTGTTACCAGAACGAAGAATTAAACACACGAGAAAGAGCTAAATCCCCAAAAAATATTTATGAATTTCTAGGCCATTAAAGTTATAAATTAGCCATCAACCATTTTAAGGAAAGTATTTAAAAAAATATATTGTTACCGTCACCTTATAAAAGCGTATTTATTTTGTGTATAGGAATTCATAATATGAAAAATAGAACTCGAATAAATGAGATTTATTTTATACCGTTTAGGTTTAACATAAGCCTCATCATATATTCGAATTCCTTTGGAAAATAGCTAAAGTACCTCTAAAAATTATTAATTAAAAAAAAAAGTATTAATTAACTAGTAAACTTAAACCATAAAATATATATATACATTAAGATTTAAACCTAATCAAATATATTACAAAAAAATATTTTAACAACAAATTACCTTTTCTTCTCCAACTTTCATCAAGTATAGAGGAGAATCTTTCATAAAACTAAATAGACTAAGACCGATTATAGTCAGCGTCAAACAAATATAGTTCATCATCTTATACTCCAGAAGACCTCCTAGCAAATAAGAAACCA
>JAXGGP010213644.1:0-13304 GCA_035584415.1 Eueides aliphera
TGTCTTAACACCAGGTTCCCGGGTTCCCTCTGCCTACCCTGCCTTGTGCGGGATACAGCGTGAAGCTAAGTATATATTCATGTTTAAAGAATTTTTACGATTTTGATAGAATTATCTTTTTGTATGGTTATATTTTTTTTCAATACTGTGGAGAATTATAAAATATCTTTAAAATAAATATTGATATATTGAAACACTCTATGCCCCACGCGTCACCATAATTTTAAAAATATTACGTATTAAATGAACCTACATTCAATAGATGATTTTTCACTGTGCTGCGAAGTCATTAACGCATTTGTCCTGATTTCCCTTAACTTTTGGTATTTTTAAAAAATATTCTTAAATATACTAATTGATATCGAGCCCATAAGCACCGCATTTATAGTCACACTATCCCACTGTGCCACAACGCCCACAATGCCCACAATGCTATATTAAAGTACAGTATTGCATGTAGTGCTAACTAGCGATGTTGTTTGATGTAGGCGTTCTCAATGATTGACGATCTGTTCGTGTATTGTTTATTTTTTTATTAAGTTCTCGCGGAATTCGGAAATTCAGTGAGAAGATGATATCGTTAGAATGTACACTCGGTAAGATTTAAATTTTACTACATAAAATGCCTCTTCTCAATTTTATTTTGTGTGCTTTTGTTATTTAAGTTATTAATAATTTTAATTTCTATCGTATATTTTATAAAAATAATTGTTTGTAAAAGTAAATGAGCATATATTTATATTTAAAATTTCAAAATTTCTATAAATATAATTTCTTTTGCCCTTATATTATAAAGCGAAATGTTTAATTTCAATGAATACAGAATAAGTCAATGTAAGTTCAAGTATAAATACTTGAAAAGAACGTGTTCGATCTTCTTTTCTTCTTCCTTTTTTTCGACTTCACGCTCTATCCCGACATGATAGGAAAGGCAGCGAGAACTTGTGAACACAGTGTTGAGACACTCCGTTCCGTTCCCACTTTTCGTCAGCTTTGTAGTCCAGTATGCATGGACAGTTGACTGCGAGAACATTAAATTTTTCATTTGAAAACGTTAAATATTTCATTTCCTTGTATGTGGATCGAACCTACAACCTGTTGTTGTTTTAAAGTCACTCGCTCGTGCTCCTGCGCCACGATAGTCTTCTATTGAAATTTTATTTTTCAATATAAAACGCAATTTTTAAAAAACAATAAATAACTGAATTTATTTTTTAAAACAATTATTATACATGATGTATTAATTAGTTTTAATATCTATGTTTCTTTGTACAGTACCTATATAGGTTATTACAACATATTTTCTGCGCTTTTTTTTATTTTATGTACGAACTTGGATTCAAGTCATTTTAGCTGTTAAAAGTCTAATGTAGATAATAAATCGTTACTTTCTTTTATCATATTTTAATATATTTAATATTTTGTATACGTAATATATAAGGAGTTATATATACGTTACGAAATATGTATAACCATTATACGTACGTGATTACTTAAATACTAGGATTTTTGCTTATTGTTGTTATTTTGGTTATGGTTATGTAGATTTTATATAGTAGAATTAGTGCCGTAAAAATATATGTATAGATATTTTTGTACGGTGCTGTTATTTTATGTAATTATGTGATGTTAAATGCTCAAACGTATATTATTCTATAATAAAAAAAAAAGGAACGCATATGCACATGTAATTATTTGATAAATTAAAACTATATCAAATAAATACATGTGCATATGCATGTGCATTTTTTTAACATTTATTTCATAACTAAGTATATTAAATAAATGTAAAAAAATGCACATGCATGTGATTAAAGGTTTATTAACGTACTGAAATTATAGGTTACCTTTTTGTACAAATACTATACAAAAAAATGTGTTCTAAACATCCAAATAAAAGTTATATTTACAATATCTTGTGTATATATATTTTTACTTATTCTAGATCTGACCTTTTATTGTAAGATAACTGTTTTTAATATTTAAATTTCGGATTAATAAACGCAATTTAACGCCAGGTGTTTGTGGTCTGAGTATTAAATGTTATGAATACTTACTTACGGACACAATATCGTCATGTTTTACGAAATATTTGTCAATTACGTAGGCATGTATATGCCAATAAGAATTTACATGTATATTTATATTTTTATTCCAAGGTGATATAAGTTTAAAAAGTATATAATAATTTACAATGAATAAAAATGTGTTACATGATAATGTGTCTTTTTTGTGTTTCTCAAAACTGTTTTATTCCTAGTTTTTTTAATTTTTATTTCAGATCGTATGTCTATTTATAGTAACTCACTCACTCACTCATCTTCACGCTGTATTCCGCACACGGCAGGGTATGCAGAGGGTACCTAGTGTTAAGACACTCCGTTCAACTTCCGTTTCCCACTTTCCGCGGAATTTGAGAAAGTATTAAAATATTGAAAATATTATATTTCATTTTCGCGAGTGAGGATAGAACCCACGACCTCTTATTTACAGTAACACGCTTGTGCCGCCGCGCCGCTACTGTCCTCCAATATAGTAGTAAGTTTTATGTAATTGAAATTTTCGAAGGAATTTGCTGAACATTAGCACTGAATTCCAAATAAATATATTAAATAAAATCATTTACGCAAAAACATGAATTAATGCTTAATTTTAGTACTTTTTCTAAATATATCTGAAAAGTATTGTCTTATATTATTTTAAAATGAGATATGATGATTATGATTATAAAAAAATCTCAATTGCCTAAAACTATGCTAATAACATAACATGTGTAACAACATCTTATGTATGTTTTAAAATATTTTTTATGGTGTTTTCTTCAGTGTTTTGTGTTATTATTTTTTTCTTAAAAGCAATTTATACTAATAACATAAAAGATTTAAGTTAAATTATATTTAATTAGAAATAATAATTTTGACCGTCATGATGCAGGGGCATAAGCATGCATAAACGCGACGGGTATAAAATATGAAGTATTTTCTTTTTCTTCTGATAACGAGACAAAGTGCGGGTTATGAATTCCGCCATTTAACACACAATGTCTCAATAATTAGGCGGAAACTGTGGAGCGGAAGTGACTAGTGAACAAAATGTCTTGACACTACGTTCTACCTGCAGAAAACAACTACAGTACATAAACTAAAGTACATAATATTCATGATTTAGTATAGTTAAAATTTCAGTACATTTCGATGTAATTAGTCGATGATAGTACCATTAGTAATCTTTGTCCTTACTATATGGGGTCAAACCGGTTGTACGACCTTCTCTCTATAATTCACAAGCTTTATATTTTCATTGTGAAGCAATAGCAGATTGAAAGTAGTTGTGCTTTTTAAATCCTACATAGTGAAAATGTATCTTTGATTTAAAATATATATAGGTATGTATATAGTACAATATACGTTTTTCTTGCGCTTGATATTTAATAATTTTAAGTTTATCACTACCTTAAGACATTGCGGCGGATTTCAACGCCGGGTCTTGTTAAATCATATTATCAGATAAAAAAATTATACATTTGTAGTAACTGAAATTTATAGATGTATGTAATTGCATGTATAAAATCAAATGTAGAACACAGGGAAATCACTAACTTTTAAAACACACTATATACTTACATAGAAGTTAGTAGCCATAGAGATGTGTATAATTATGGATGTTGTCAATACAATATTTTTTATTTTTATTTTTTTTAAACAAATTTATGGATATTTAGCATAGCAAATGGATGGATCGTATCGAAAATCAGAAAATCATGACATATAAATATTTTGTTTGATTTACGCTACTAATTTATGGTAAACGTTTCTAGTAAGGTAAGATCCATTACGGAATGAATATAAATACAGAGGTCGTTTAAGGCCCTTTACGGCACGGTAGGGGAGGCAAAAGGAAATATCATATATTCTCAAAAAAAAACAGGATTTTTGACACAACTTCTTTATTTCTTACTATTCTAACTCCAAATGTTGATCACATTCGAAGTATATGCCATTGATCACAAAACTTCTTCCATTGTTCAAAACAGTTAAATTAAATTCACTCATCGGGATGTTCAGTGCCTGGATGTCTAGCGATTTTTGTTTCACCTCCTCCACAATGGCAAACGCTTTCATTTCATATTTCTTTTGAGTCTGGGGAACAAAAATAAGTCACAGGTGGCTAGATCCGGTGAGTATAGAGGGTAGAAGGTAATAGGGGGTTTTTCGTTTCGTTTCGGGGTCGTATCCATAACACCACGATTTATAACCAGTAATCTCCTTGAGAAAAAATTCAGGGTCTACTTTGAGCTGATTTTAAAAGTCAAAACATGTCTGAAGTCGACGCTCCCATTGCTCGTCTGTGAGAAACCGCGGGATGAATTTGGCTACAACTAGGATAAAATTCTCTAAATTATACTTCAGGACATTTCCGACATCTCACAGAGTTGATCAATGGTTCGGCGATGGTCTTCTTGAACGAATGCATTGATTTTGTCGACGATTTCATCAGTTATTGAAGTTGAGGGGCGTCCTGAACGAAGTTGGTCTTCAATAGACATTTCTCCATTTTTAAAATGTGAAAAGCAATCGCTAATTCTGGTCTTACTTGAGGCAGCATCCCGATAAGCAGTAAATAGGCGTTACAATAACTTTTGCGGCTTATTTTCCCGACAGGAAACAAAATTTCACAGCCGCACGTTGTTCTCACTCACAGCGACACAACTATGCATCCGTTAGTAGCACGCCACTTGCGTCAATGTACAACATTGCCGCAAGTGGCGTGCTACTAACGGACATTTAGTCAAACAATAGATTTACAACTCTCCCTCCCCACCACAGCATCATTCCCGGAATTTATGGCTCATAGTGTACCTTAATCGCCCAGTTTCCATTTTTTAAACTTTATATTTTAAGGAGTGGTATTGAAACATCGACAATAATCTACCGGAGCTAAGAAATCTAAATAATTAAAATATAATGATTACCTCAAATGGGAATAAAACTCACAAGAAAATGTTGAAATGTTAAATTAAACAATATTCAACGAAAATTGTTGTCGGACGATCGTATACGTTATACGTTTTTTGATCCGGCATGTAGCATGACAGGTAGAGCAAACATGGGAACGCAATGTTAAGATAACCCTTACTGATGAAGTGTTATAGTAATGTTAAATAATGAAAATATTAAATATTTGATACTCGCAGTGGGAAGTCGAACCAATAACCTTTTGTCAGTCGCGCACTTAAGTATTTATAAATTTATCATAATTTATTAAACTCTATTATTACCGACAATCACCGTGAAAGCTAAAAGCTATATTTCATAGAATTAAGTGCTTTTTATGAATTATTAATATGTTATCGTTTTTATTTTAATTATACGCTTTCATGAATAAAAGATTGATAGCAACTGTAAATATCGTTAGCGATACGGAATGATAAGGGTTTCATGGATTTGCTTATAAATATAATTTTAAGTGTGTTTTTGTTAGGGCTTTGTCTGATTCGATTATCATTTTAAGACAAGTTCAGGAAATATTTATATTGTTCCTTCTTTGGTTCATTTGATTTTAATATATAATCATGATTTAGATCAAAGGATTATTTATTAATGGAATTAAAATTAAATACAATATTGGAGAATTATAATTAGAAATATATAAGATAACAATATTGATGATTTAATTTTTTTTATCGTAACAATTTCTACCTAAACCCCGCACACAACTTAAGTAAGGCTATTTAAGTGTGACCATTCACCATTCACCTAATGGGACTCGAACCCACACCATTCGCTGCATGTAAACTCAGTATTTAAATAAAAAGCACACAAGTTTTATTTCCACAATTCAGCTAACATTTTCATGACACTCTACACTCGTCTACTTATCGACTCGATCAAAGCTTTATAATTACCGACATATGTCGGTATGACATGTTATACCTATTTTTCATTCTGAATAGACATTCATAATTTTTCATTCTGAACAGGATTCCCTTTGGTCAAGTTAAGGTTACGTTTGATAATTTTAAAACCTACAATGGTTCATTACAGACAGTCTAAGATGATGCAAGTAAAGGGTAATAAGAAAATATTAGAGAAACCGGCCAAAATGTCTCGATGGAAATATTGTAAGGCGAAGTTCTTTCAATTTTGTAAAAGGACTGATTTGCACGGCTTTAAGTACATCGCTATGGAGAATCTTAGCGTCACTGAAAGGTGTGTGTTCATATTTTTACCGAGGTTTTAATTCACGTCAAAATAATTGTAAACTGCACCGTAATTTTTTAATGAAGACAAGTAAATGTTAATTTTCTAATTGTCTTGTAAATAGTAAAATACTACGGTTTTTTGAAAATTATGGGCGTATAGTATTTTAGAGGGAATCTCACTTCCTTTTTGAAAATTTGCCTGTGATTTTTTAAATTATTAGTGTTTTATAAAGCATAAAAATATGGAGACGCTAAAAACTTATTCTTTTCTTAGAGTTCCTCTTGGAAGCTATAAATACTTTGTCAGCCATTCTCATTCAGTAAAACAAAGTTTATAGAATATTGATTAAAAAAATATATATTTCTTATAATCGCAAATAAATATTTAATATATATAAATCTACTTTCCAGAGGGGTTTTAAATAGTAGCTTTTTCTAATATTTTATTCTGTAGTCAACGTTTAAGAAAAAAAAATTAATTTATATAAAATTATATTTTATTTTTATTATTAAAAATTATATATTTTATTTTTATTATTAAAAATTATATATATTATATATATTTTTATTATATAAAATTATAAAATGTAATTTTTATAAAATTATCGATATTTACCTTTTTTCATATGATAGTTCTAAGAGCTGCAGTGTATGGTAACACAGGAATGTATTGCTCACAGCATTTTTTTTCAAAGTTCAGATACAATATCAATAACTAAGTTTCTAATTTATAAGCTGCAGTGTATTTATTTAACACAGGAATGTATTGCTGTTATAATTTTTTTTTCAAAGTTTGTACACAATATCTTTTAGAACTATGATATGAGAAAATTAACATATACTTACTTACTTACTTACCTTCACCATATATCTCTAGCGGGGTAGGCAGAGAAAAAGTCTCGGCATTCCTCTTTCGCCTCGTCCACTGTCATTAACCTCTCATACATGCCCTCCGGTTCCTCGTGCTTTTTACGTGACCTTCCAGTATCATAGATACTGTGTTTTCGAAGGTCAACCGAGGTCTCCCCCTCCCTCTCTTACCACTTATTTAAATATCGATAATTCAATATACAATTACTTAACGACCTTTGCGTGATTTATAAAATGTAAGGTAAATGTAAGTGAATTGGAACGGTGCCAATGGTCACGAAGTGTCTTGAACACTAGGTTCCTAGTGTTCCTCTGCTTACACAATCCTCCCATCGTAATAAGTTCTGCCGACAAGACATTTACAATAATAAAAACTTAAGTTTTCTTTGTAATATTTCTTCTGGCTGTGCGTTGTTTGTAAGCTTTCGTAAAACAAAATAATTTTGTATATCTTCTATGTACATTTGTGTGTGATTGTAAAATATTCTTAATGGGTTCTATCCATATTCAAGGAAATGAAACATTTAATATTTTCTGATGAAATATTTATTGTTCTCATTTCTTTGCTATAAAACAAGGCAATGCGTGGCATTAAGTTTAGTCACTCAACGCGCAATGCTTTGAGTTCGGTAGAAAATGTGGCAGAGAGGGTCAAATGGAACGGAGTGTCTTAACACCAGGTTCACTCTGTCTACTTCCTTAAATAATAAATAATTATTTGTTTAATCAATTCTTAACATTATTATATAATTCTTAACATGATTCATATCATTTAAATTATATAGATAACATTATATACATCTACAAATTCTGACGTCTGTCAGTTATACGACTACTCTCCTCTCTACCTGCTCTTACTTTACCAGTTTCGTACTTTAAATGAAGGATTTAATTTATTAATTTTCAACACATATTATTATGTACAATTTTTTTATTATTCTCTATATAAATGGTATTATATCGAAAAATAATATTATTTTTGTTAGAAGCGTATGGGGCGTTGCGGTTATAATCAGCGTGATCTGTGCCACTTTTTTTGTCATCACAGCATACAAGTGGTATGCCAGAAATCCTATAATAACGGTAAGCTTTTTCATTATCCTTTTCTTTTTTAATTTTTTTGGATCTTCTACGGCAAATGACCATCATTTATTATAATGTAAGCGTGTAGGGCAGTTGTGGTATTGTGCCACAAGACTGACGTAAACAGGTTGTGAGTATGATTCTCACATGTGGAACCAAAATGTTTAATATTTATATTTTCTTGCTTCGGTCACTCAACAAACAATACCTCTATAATTCATTAAAAAGAAGAAAATACTAGGTTCTCATGTTCTACTGCCTACTCCGCTATGAGCGGTATTCAGGTAAAGCTAAAAAATATCTATATCTATACGTAAATGTTTGTGACATCAACTAAAGATCATTTTAGCAAAATTATTGCCTTCCTCAGTTTCTAAATAACAATCTGAGAAGTACTGTATTAATTAATCCATTTATTGATTGTCGTTGAGTTCCGCATATCTAAAAAATAGAGCTTCTAATTACCTAGTATCCGGTAATTTTTTTTCTGCTGTATTTCGCACATGACAGGATGAGGACAGTCAGAGGGCATTTGGAAAACTTGAATTAAGATATTTTGTTAAATTCCCCACTTTTCGCCATATTTAAGGCATTGCGTTTTGAGTGGCGAAACTCAACGCCTCGTTTTGCCTTATTACCAGAGCAAAGAAACGCCATATCAAATATTTAATTTTTCGAGTGGGGATCGGAACTACAACACATCGCTTATAGTGCCACTTTCTCGCTTGTGCCCCTGCTGCCCCTTTGACAGGCTTCAAAAATTTTTAAAAACTAAATACACTAAAGAATATCAATAATATACTAGAGGCCGCCTGCGACTTCGTCCGCGAAAAAACGATATTATGACGTAACAATATTATCAACATAAAAAATATGGTAACTAAGTATTGCAAAGCTCTCATCTTAGGTCTATTGGTAGCTACTGCAGTATGCTCCTATAAATTATACTACATGCAGATTTGAAAACGTGAGCATTTGGGCAATGATTTTATCGCGGAAACTCCTTGATAAAAAGTAGCCTACGTGTTATTCTGGGTGTTTAGCTATATACATACCAAATTACATCGCAATCGATTTAGAAGTATTTGCGTGAAAGAGTAACAAACATCCATACATACATCCAAACTTTCGCATTTATAATATTAGAAGGACGTAGAGCTTTAGATTTTATCTTTAACGGAATTTGAATTCTCAACATCTTTTATACTTTTATTAAAACAATTAAAGATAATGGTTTGAATTCATACATTTCTATATTATTTACATTGTGATTGAATATTTTTTTCCACTCAGTAGTTAGTGTATTTATTTTTAAATTCTATTACCAAAATCCGGGCTAGAGGCACTTCATTTTACATCCTTTATTTTGTAAACATTAAATCTGACACTGTGTTTTTTTTTCGGTTGATTTGACCATGGCCTTTGATTTTGTTGACAAATTTTATCACATGTCATTTTATTTGGTTCTCTATGAATCACTACTAATATGTATACAAGGAAATAATTATATTATAGGTTTTAAGAAATTTAGGGCCATCTAGTCTATTACTAGTAATTCCTTTTGTAATTGCATAGTGTTTAATGTTTACTGGCAAAGTGTGCAGCTAGATGTCGCTATTTCATTATTTTATTGTACCCACACTAAGCTCATATGTATCTATTGTATCTTTTTTTAATTACAAGGTTTTAAATTGTTCATTTGAGCACATGCATGTGTCTGAAACCAACAGTTGTAGGTTCGATCCCCACTCGAGTAAATGATATACTTAATATTTTCAATTTATATATTTAATATATTGATTTCTTTGCTCTGGCAACAAGGCAAAACGCGGTATTGAGTTCCACCACTCAACACCCAATGCCTTAAATTCGGAGGAGAGTGGGGAACAGAAGTGGGAACGGAGAGTCTTAACACTGGGTTCCCAAGTTCCCTTAGCCTATCATATGCAGGATACAGCGTGAAGCTCACAGAGAATAGATATATTGCTTATAAAATATGACAGGAGGATGAATTAACTGAGCTGTTATTAAATATATAAGGAAGTTGATCCATTTAGAGTAAATTTGGTCCTAGTAAAGTTTTAATTTATTATAAAGTTTATTTGAAATATAATTTCACGATAACTAATGTCGATTAGGTAAAAATTTATCGTGTTGCATAGTAATATCTCTGTTGTCTGGTAGTCAGTTATGTCTAGATGTCTGGTAGTCAGTTATGTCTAGATGTCTGGGAGTCAGTTATGTCTAGATGTCTGGTAGACAGTAATGTCTGGTAGTCAGTAATGTCTGGTAGTCAGTAATGTCTCGTAGTCAGTAATGTCTGGTAGTCAGTATTGTCTGGTAGTCAGTAATGTCTGGTAGTCAGTAATGTCTGGTAGCCAATAATGTCTGGTAGCCAGTAATGTCTGGTAGTCATACATTTCATGTGAGACTAGCAAAATTGGGTTTCAAAATTTTCTTGGTTGTTTATTTTTTATCGTGATATTTTCTGGTGGTGGAAATTGAAAATAGTAAGTACCCATATATTGATATTGTGTTTTAGATGGTATGGTTAGCCACTGTCTTTGATTATCGTCTGTTCTTAAATTTAACATATATTTTAGTAGAAGAAGAACCGAGAAGGAAGTAACCGTAATGGTAAAGTCGATTTTTTTCTCGCTTATTTTCAGAAATATTACAAATTGAAAATTTAACGCCTTGTTTTTAGACCAGAAACTAAACTTAAGTAAGGGTCAAAGCACAAAAATCAATACCCCTATCGATTTTATATTTATTAGCCACTTCCAGTACCAATTATAGCAATAAAATGTGTAAAGTCATGTATTTATATCGAAAGCTTAAATCTACTCGCTACTAGATGGTGTTAGTTATTCCGAAAGAATTGTGTTTATTTTAATAAATATTCCAAAAGAATTGTGTTTATTTTAAGACATTAGTAATTATTATTTAATAAATAATAATAGCTAATGTCTTGAGCTAGCGATACACGCCTCAAAACAAACAAACATTACCATATATTATTTAAAAGTTATTTTATTATCTAATGTTATATTTAAATGTAAAATTTCATTACTTCATTTTAATTTATAATTTAATAGCGGTTTTTGTGATTTACTGGTACTACCATTGATAATAAACGGAGAATATTTGTATTTACAGTTTTATATTTCTTTGTGTGCCTTAAGCTAATTTAGTAAGCAGAATATTAATTGAATCACTGATCTCTGTGTCTGCTTTATACATCAGAGTTAAGGAATGTAGAAATTATAATAAAAAATAGGGTTTCCTAAACTTTTTTTTGATAAAGGACCACTTTTATTTCATTCTTGTTGGCGGGGATGACTGGTGGGCCAGGAGTCACTGGCTGGAAACCATTACTTTAGAGGATAAAAAAGTTTGTAATTAGGATCTATTGAATGTCATGCAGGATAGCTACCTGTTGACGGAATGATTAAATTATACTATTAACATTCAAAAAAGTGTTGAGGTTCTCAACTGAATTGCATACTAAACGGGTGATGACTCTTATGTTCGTTCGATAATGCGAAAGTGCTTCTTTAGTTAAGTCTATTTGAATAAAATATATTTTGAATTTCAAATGAAATTTTCAAATGATTCGACTTTGTATATTAGATAGATTTGCACGTGTAAATATTTTTTTTGAATTCAAGGTTCTGTAGACTGGTAACTGGTCATTAGATGGCGTGAGTTATCACAAATATATTTAACACTTCCTTTTTGTATAACACATTTTATATGTAAAATTAATCTTCTATATTATTTTTTGTCTTCGCTTCTTCGCTTTAGGCTTCCTTTCGTTCGCTTTTAAATAGTTAACATCTTTTAAAAACTACAATTTACTATTTTATACGGATTCGCCATGGTTTTGTTTTCACATGGCATGACCGAAGGCATTTTCTGTAGTTTCCTAAAGTGATTGCATGTTGCGTGGCGGAACTTAGCAGCCCTTTGTCTTGTTACTAGAGAAATATATTTTATATATGAAAATAAATTCCTTGTGTGGGGATAGAACCCCCAACCTGTCGCATTTACGCCCGCTTTATGCCCATACGCTTGTGCCCCTGCGTAATGACTCGACTGAAAAGATTAAAAAAACGTGCACTTTCCTCTTGCATACAAATAATTAAGTATTTGCAATCTTATCATTATTAAATCATAATTATTAATCATTGGAAATGCTTCTCACGTGTTTTATATCTTTCTTTGCTATAAGCAGTGTAATTGTACTTTAAATTATGAATATCTACATATAGAAGAAAACAATTTTAATAATATTTTTTTATAGTTACTTTCATTATTTTAATATATGGGAAATTCGTTGGATATGAGGTTTTTTGGTATTATAATTTCAATTCTGTAAAATCATAAATGAATGTTGTTAATGTGATTTAAAATTGTATTTTGATCTTTTTAGGGAACTTAAATAAAAGCTTGTTTTAAAAGTTTTTTATAATTATTTTATTTTCAATAAACTTGATCTTACTTACTCAATATTTATGTTCGTGAGAAAATTAAAGGAGTGTTTCAACATTCTCGAGTTACCGGATACAGCGTGAAGCTAAAACATATTTTAAGTTAAATCCTCGTAAGACATCGATAAAAAAGCGGAAAGTAACTTAATTAATTTTCCACAGACGCTAAATAATATTTTATGTATGTAATTTGCCCACATTGGAATAAAGATAAAGTTTGGACATGGTTTTTTGAGAAAAATTCATTGTACTTACTAACTTAGAGTTGTTGAGATTTTAGTTAATAGAAAACTTTCTGATAACAATTTTTTTTATGGATGGACACCATCTTATGAGACAATATAAAACTCATATGATGCAGTTTTTAACTTTCTTAACGTTACGTTTCTTTACGTCTGAATCTTTTAAAATTTTTAGGATACTGATTCACAACGACATAAGTCTCTTACTACTAGTTACATCACGATTTAAAGTATTATTCAATAACGTATATTAAAGGTTCTAGGACAAATAGTCAAAAATGCGCCAAAAAACGTACAATTAGATACGTCATTGATGCAAAATATTAGCAATATATAAAATATATTTCTACAAGTGGGGATCGAGGCCGCAACCTGTCATTTATAATTACACGCCACGCTTGTTCCGCTATATAT
>JAXGGP010214554.1:0-13180 GCA_035584415.1 Eueides aliphera
TTACCTACAACTCATGCGTGAGATATATACATAAATTAAATTATATTTTGTTATTTGGCATTTATTAAAACTACTCTAGTGACCTTTAAGAGACAAGTTAATTTTAAGTGCTTAAGTTTAGACAGTGAGGACTATTTTGGTTATTGTAATGAGAACATGATTTAGTAGTTATGAAGAATAAAACAATAATAATTATTGTCTAACTAATACTATGCTAATGACTAAGCTAATACTATGCTAATACCCAGAATTATTATACCTAAGCATCACACATTATATGAATCCATTATGGATTCAATTGAGTTACGAGTATAAACTTTACAATCCTTAAATATTATCCTGTCTATACTTATAATAAATATGTAAAACATCAAAGTATGTACATGGAAGTTTATTAAAAAAAATGTTATATTGGACTTTTATTAATGTAATAGGGCCCAAAGTAATTATTTTTGAATTTTTTGTCTGTTTGCATGTACGTGTGTACACGCTAATCTCAGAAACGGCATACCAAATTTAAATACAATTTTCACTTGCATATCATAGCAACCTACCCCCATTTAACAATTAATGTTTGTTTTATTTAAATAGGCAAATAAACAAAAAAGTAGCACCTATTTAAAATATCAGGGTCAACAAAATTGGTTTCAAATTTTTTTATGATATTATGTTTTTTGTGGTTTAGATATTGTCTTAAAAGCAATGATGTCATTAGAATAGAAAATTTGTAAATAAAATAGTGTAATTTAAGCGGGAGAAATGGACGGTAGGTCGCTAGTTATATATGTAGGTACATTTATTGTTTCACGCTTTAGTTCATATTTAGCAGGGTGGACGCAACGATATGAGAAATTGCGTGTTGAACGACGGAATTCGCTTGTTTTGCTGCACTGCGACGGCTTTAATAATAATATATATTTCAAGTTTCATTATTTTTTATCAAACCCTTATCACAGAGATAATTAATTTCCAAAAACTGAAGCAAATAAATTTAGGTTGCTGTGATAACGGAGTGCAATATTTTGATATAAATTTGAATTAAAATTGTTAAAGTGATAACTCATAACTTCCGATTTTATAAAACATTATACAGTGCAGTAAATCAAATAGTTTTTATTTCATATCGAAATTGATTGTATAGTTAGCAGCTACATTTATCAGTCAATTTCCTTTTAATATCCTTTCAATCGCTGCTGACCCTACACAATATTTCTTAATTAGTTTAACGATTTCAAGTTTAAAGATAGGAAAAATTTAATTAAAATGTTTGTTTTAATAATTTACGATCTAAAATACTTAATTTGCTTATTTATTTATTTTTTATTATTTTATATTTAATAACACTATTCTCATACCTAAGACAATTTGATTCAATGATTTTCAAATCAAAGACAAGTAAAGAAGTGTATAGAAAAGCCTAAATACATAATATTTACTACGGATAATTATCGAATGACTACGAAATTCTGATATTGGCACTGTACATTGTAAAGTATAGTACTAACGGATACGGCTAAAAGTTTGTTTTAGCTTTACGTTATATCCCTCATATAGTAGAGGAAGCAGACGAAAACCTCTGTTACCCAGGCAACATCAAATTTTTAATTTATTGAATGCTAAGTGGTGTAGTTCTGAACTCCGATTTTTTTCCAGAACAAGGAATTGTATTTGATTTACCGTATAAGATAAAATATTGATAGCCATATGCTTATTTGATATCATTATCAAATCTTTAAAAAAACATAAACGCTTATCACTTAAATATTGTTTTGATTTCAAAGAAACAAATTCAAAATTTCGAAATATGATGAATCGGCAATAATTTGATTTAACGTCAAAAACTTTACCACTGATTCACTAATGTGTGTGAGGCAGTAACTAAAACCTGGAAAGATCCGGCACAAAAAAAATGTAGGACTTTTTTTATCAATTATTTACATATTCATATAATTCATTAATGATAAGGACGCCATTAAAATTGATTGGAGCGAGCATTAGATTCCCAAGGCAGCTCATCGATTAAAAATGTTAATTATATTATTAATACGAGATTTTTTTATTTTTATTACTCAACACGGAATGCCTCAAATTCGGCGGAAAGTGGGGAACGGAAACTGGAACGGGGTGTCTTAACATCAGGTTCCCGGGTTCCCTCTGCCTACCCTGCTAAAAAAAAATACGAGAGGTCATTATTGGGGTTGATAATTTCAGCTATACAGACAAAGGTGCTATTTGAGACGGGATTAAAATGTATTGATTTTACGTTCTTGAAATAAGCGCGTACGATCAAACAATCTCTACTCCTTTATAATCTTTTTACTATTCTATCATAAGCGTATAATTAATTGTATCTAAACGCTTTCCTGAATATATAAGGAAAATAAAACTCAAAACAAAATCTTAAAAAGTTTACACGTTTGTCGATGCGTTTATGCACGCAAATATCAAACACTGCTTAAGTTTAATGATTTAATGAATGATTTAAATACACGTTTTCTATCATATTTTAGAAAACATTCCTTAAAAATGTAGTGTTTTTTTTTTATCAATCTAAAGTATTCTATTCGACAAAATTGTTACTAAACAACTTTACTAAGTCGACTGAAACTTTAGTATTTGAGATATTTTCTTTACAATGATGTTGATACTGCTGGGCTAGTGTACTTAATTATTTTCATAGCATGGAATATCAGTTTGGGGCAATGGTGCAGATATTGAATCTCGTAAAAGACCAGTTCCAGCCATTCACAGCATGGGAGCTCGGGAACTTACGAGATTTTTTTAGATAAAGGAAACAAGAGAAATTTCTTACGATTACATTACAGTACATATTTAAAAATGTATTTGACTTCAAAAACTTAATAAATATTGTACAGGATATGGTACACATACTTATAATAAAATTCCACAAGTGATTTTAGACTTGCCACTTCAACAATTTAAAGTGTAAATTAAAAATATATTATTAGACAAAGTCTACTAAACGAAGTTTCTTAACATTAAGTTCTCTTACTCTGCCACGCGTGGGATACAAGGAAGTTAACAAAATTGGACTTAAATTGCAGTAATATTTTATATAAAATATATTTTTAAAATTTTTACTTAATGGTTGTAGTACTTCTAATTTTGGGATCAAATGTATTAGTAGTTAGTAGTATTTTACAAACCTTCATTAATTCATCCATATTTTATACAATTACGTAATTTATTCAAAAGTTGCAAGCAACAGCGTCTATAATAAGACTAATCAGCGTCATAGAAATACTTACTAAATACTTTCACAATGTCTTATGTTTAACTGTCTTATGTTTTTATTTATAAAATATAGTTCGTTACCTGTTTGTATTATAATAGCTAAATAATAAAACACAGCAAAAGCTCTTGAACAAGTTAAATTATAAGCTATAATTTCTAATTCACAGAAGCAATTACGCAAAAGTAACAATGGAAAAAAAAAAGTTTATTTTTATGGCAAGAATTTTAAAGGCTATCTTAGAGTTTCCACAAATAATCCACAATTTTATAGAAATTAATATGTTTTAATAATCTGTTTTATAAACTTTTCAGTCTTAAAAGACTTACTTCACTTATAATTTTTTTAAGTATCACGCTGTTTCCTCTACGTAACAAGTCAGGACATCTAGTCATTCCATTTTCTGATTTCCGCTCGAGACATTGCGCGTAGCGTACAGATCATCATGATATTTTTGACTAATAGTATAACAAAGGCGGCATTACATTTCACAAACTGAGTTTAAGTTAGAGTAACATTAGTTATGTTTCCACAAAAAATTTGTAATGTTTCCACGTTCCGGCTCAAAAAATAAGGTCGAGCACACAACATTCGCATTTACACGCTATCACTCTACGACACGATGGCAAATATTAAGAAATATTCTAATATATTTTTCTGAATATTCTTTATTTATAATTTTTAAAGTATGCATAATATTTCTTATAAAGGATCACAATTTCTCATAGAGCAAGATGTACAAAAAAATGTATCGCAATAATTATAAGTCGAGTACAATTTATTAAGAACATATTTTCAGAGTGGTAGAGAATTCACGGTTGAGATAGATGTTAAAAATATTTACATACTATGAACTTTTAACATTGAAAGCGGTAAATTAAATATGCTGGAAATGTATAATTAAGACTGATCGATTATTAAATCACTTTGCTCTTTCTTTATTACAGAGTAGACAGAGAAGGCCGAGTTTAAATTAAGACACTCCATTCCAATTCTAGATCGAATGCCGCTAAACACTCAGCTCATGTCTAGACGAAACTAAGATATTCCAAATTTAAATCAGATATTTTTTCAAAACAGGAATTTACAAGTAATAATTTACCACCGATTCACTAAAGTTACTACTACGGACCTGGGAAATACTGGCTCAAGAAAATTAGCGTGATATATCTTTTTTTGTTATTTAAATCAAATCTTTACATTTTATTATTTAAGTGACAATGATACATTTTAAATACCAATAAAACTTATATTAACAAATTAATATTAAGAAGTCTATGACAAACAAACTAAACAATAATAGGTTAAAAAAACATACATTAATATAGAAGAAGTGCATACTGAGGCAGTTATTATTTCCATACATACGGAAGCTATTAAGAAAGAGCTTTCTTATTCTGAGGATTTGGAGCGCAGCACTGCGGGACGTTAATCTTGTACAACTAAAAATTACAAAGACCTAACTGGTTAAGTTCTTGATGGAGCTATTAGCTGCACAATCTTCGGAAAAGGCCGATATGCTGAAGCGACGACGAATATTGTTCGGGGCAGAGGCTGTAGTCGCCCGACTCTATAAGGACATATCCTTGCAATTATTAGGCCTGGACGGTTCTGTAACAAAAGAAAAAGTAGTAAAGGCCGTTACAAGAACTGGCAATTGTTCCGTAGTCGGCCGGCGATCTATCAGACGGGTGATTCTGGCTTAGAATGGGATCACCCTGGTACTGTTGGTGTCGTAAAAAGCGAACGTTTTACGAATGGGTGAGTCACGTTGTCAACGATGGCAACACGCATGGGCAGACTCGACCGGATCGTCACCCCTGGCATTTTAAACCGGCATTAAGTAGTTCGGTCCGGCATTAAGGCTTCAGCCACTGTGTTTCGCATTGGGTAATGCCGAACCCTGATGCCCATCCATCTTAATGTATGCAGTGCACCTGTAGCTCCTCTGGTGCTAGACGGGGCCTTAGGCGGCGGTGATTACTCACCATCAGGTCTTATCCATAAAAAAAGAACCAGAAATAATTAATAATAATAATTAATTTTAAATCCAAAAATATTTAATAAATAGCATTCATTCTCTCTTGCCAAACGATAATTCTAAACAAATTGTATTTTCAATTTAAATAGTGGTTTGCTGTGTAATGAAATTGTAAATAGTCGTAGAATATTTAATAGTAGACTAAAATGGTGCCAAAATCATCAAGAACAAATAAGGATGGATGCGCTTCTCATCATAGTAAGGTTGATTTTGGCGAATTCTGGAAATCCACCAAGAAACTAAGTTATGGACCGGGATTGTCGGCAGTCATAGATGGTGTGAGTGAGCCCCAACTATAAAAAACATTTTTAAGTTAGTTGATGATGTTGATGATTAGTGAAATGTTTCATTTCACTATACAGCCTTCACAGAATTCGTCTGTTAGGGTGCCCGATGCTGAAGTTAATTTAAAATACATTACCACGCCAAATCAGTTACTAAAATAAACGCCAAAACAGTTACTAAAATTATTTAGTCAATGACTTAAGGCAAGTCTCAGCATCGAGCACCTGCAGTACGCGGATCCCCGCCTTGCAGAGTTGTTAGGTTTTTGACTTGGGTATAGTACATTCATACCTGTTCCCAAATTTGATGAGAACGGTTGTGGTACCGATAGTCAAAAATAAAACAAGAGATTCGACTAACAGTTCGAATTATAGGCCTATTTCTTTAACAACAATCATAGTGAAGATATATGACCTTGTGCTTAATGCTCAGTTAGATTGTTATCTACAAATAAGCGAACTGCAATTCGAATTTACACCTCAGTTATCCATGGAAAGCGCATTTGTGAGCTTAAAGCATGCTGTTGGGTATAAAAGCACTCCTGTATATGCCTGCTTCTTGGACCTATCAATAGCTTTCGATCTAGTCATATATACCATCTTGACGTTATAATGAAAAAGATAATATTTATATTTAAACTATTTATTTTAACAGAGAGACTTATATGTATGACAGTGCACGTTTACGCTTATCAAGAGAATGGAAGCCTACGTCATGTACAACAGCATATTTGAATTAATGAGTATTGCTCTTAGTATTTGCGCAGGCGTCCACACTTTCAACATCCTCTCCTGGACGCAGACGTATTAAACCCATTAGTGTGGTGAAGGTTTCATGCTTCGGTAGGTGCAGTCCTTTTGTCAAAACATCAGCGACCATTTCAGCTGTGCATCTATATTTAACCGTAACTTGTTTGGCAGCAATCTTCTCTCGCACGAAGTGGTAGCGTATGTCTATGTGTTTACTGCGTGCGTGGTAGACAGCATTTTCTGAAAGATTAGCTGCACTCTGATTATCACAATAAAGAGTTATAGGTATACTTTTAAGTTCAGGTTGAAACCCGTCTGCCAGCTGTTTTAACCAAAGAGCCTCCTAAATGGCCGAAGCTAAAGACATGTATTCTGCTTACCTCAATTTCAGCTTACTACGGCAACCTGAAAAAGAAAAATGTAGCCCGTGCAGGACCTTCTGTCTTCAATGTCATTTCCCCAGTCTGAATCGCAATATCCTGTAATATTTCTATCAACATTCATCTTATAAACCATCTTCATATACATTGTAGCTTTCACATATCTCAGGACTCGGTTTAATGCCATACAATGTTCATTAGTTGGTTCATTACTAAATCTACTTAGAGAATTCACTATGTAAGTAATATCTGGTCGAGTCCTCTGTGTAAGATACAACTTTTTTTAATATATTTAGTAAGATAATTGATGATTCTACATTCTGACATATAAGTGATGAAGGTTTCTGATGAACATCTTTATAGTTAATGTTATTTCTATGCCGTAAAGTTATGTTGATGTTGATACTGAGATATTGTGGTGATTCAATTGTTATATAATGTAAGTATCATTTATATCAACAAATTGATCTAAATCACTATCACCTGTGGTACAAGTACTTTGAGATAGAGCTTGTATCTTATCTGTTTCGTGTGACTCATCATCATTAATGTTTCCTTCTGCATATTCTTCAGGTAGGACACACACAGGTAAGTATACAGTTTTCTTTTCTTTTGCTTCATTATAACTATCCTTTGCAATTTCATTTTTAATTTTCTCTTTTCTGTAAACAATGTTTATTAATGTCCTTTTCTTTTTTAGATACATCGTCTACTTTGAATATTTTAATTGAAGCTTCAAGGAATACAACATCTCTACTTATTACACCTTTATTTGTTTCAGGATCTATGAATCGATAGCCTTTTGTACTGTCACTGCAGCCAACAAATATTAACTTACGTAATTTCACATCAAGCTTAGTCCTTTTTCTTTAGGAATATGCACCATTGCAAGACATCCAAAGATTCTCATGTGACTCAGGTTTAGCTTTTTTCCTGTCCATACTTCATGTGGCGTCGCATCGGATAAGGAGCTGGTGGGAGATCGGTTAATTATGTAGGCCGCTGTAGCAACTGCCTCTGCCCAGAACGTGACCTGTAATTCAGCATTTGAAATCATACAATTAGCACGCTCTATTAAAGTTCTATTCATCCTTTCACTTAGCCCATTCTGTTCTGGAGTGTATGGATTGGACATCTGGTGCAATATTCCATGTTTTTTTAAGAAGGATTCAAATATTCTATTCTTGTATTCGGTTCCATTATCGCTTCTAAGGATGTTTATTTTGATATTAAATTAATTCTCAACTCTATTCTTAAATTCTTCATTTTTTTTATATACTTCACTTTTATTCTTAATAAAATATACTTGTTCTCTTTAGAAAAGTCATATGTGAAGGTTAAAAAATACCTAGCTCCTCCTATAGACGTAAGCTCGATAGGTCCGCATATGTCACTGGGGATAAGCTCTAGCAAACTGGTTACGTGTGAGTCTTCACTGAGGAATGATTTTCTTGTTTGCTTACCTTCAAGACATGTTATGCAAGTCGAATTTTCTGTTCTTTGTGATAGCTTTACGCCTTCTGTACATTTAGGTAATTTATTAAGAGTAGTTAAATTTAGGTGACCCATTCTCTGGTGCTACATATAAATATCATCATCAGTCTTGGCCATCATGACGTGTATGTCTTGATTTTTATAAGTATTTAACAAATATGTCTCATTGATCCAGTGGCGTAGCTAAGTACGTAAGGGCCCTGGGGCAAATAAAAAAATGGGGCCCACTGCTTATCAAAACTGGTACGGATTTTTAAAATAAAATCATTAAATATACAAATACATTAAAAATGCTAAGTAACTTTATTATTATTTCTTTTTTAGTTACTACATTATTGGAGTCTCTACCGATAGATATATTTTGTCCAGAGGTACTAGCAGAAGGTTGACTAAAAAATTTCTCAATTTTTGTTTACTTTCTTCTCTTACTTGACGTTGTTTGCGTTTAAATGCACAATTGAGTTTCTTTTTTTTGTCCATAGCATTAGTTTTCTAATTTATATATGCAATATTTATGTAAGATTGTACTTAAGTAGGTATTCACTGTTCACTGACAACGTTACAACTTACAAGTAAAATAAAAGAGAAAATAATGATACGATACAAGACGTCGTTGGGGAATCTCCAACAAATATTTTATCACCGCCAGTGTTACCGTATTTGACGGTGTAAAAAATGACAAAAAAACATCACGTATAGGTTGACAAAAAAGAGTAGAAAATTCGAGGGTCGTCACTGTGCTAATATATGGCCACCCGCTGTGGTACCAACCTATCATCATCTTGATAATTGATATTTCATTAAAATAAATAAATTAAAATCAATATTATTTAATTGAATAAGAATTAATTCTTTTTAAGTTACTGCATAAAAAAAATTATATTATTGATTATATTAAAAAATTATACTATGCAAGTAATCCTGTGTGTTTTTAGAATTTTCTGACAAGTCACACCTGACTTAAAAAAATACGCCTATTTTTTTTTTACATCAAGAAAAAGCTAGTCTCCAAACAAATTTTTTTTGTAGGTATCTCTTACGGATTTAGGTATCTATTGGCCTACGTATAAACATACGTAGAAATCGTAAATAATAATATGCAGATATTGATATCCGACAAATTAATGAAAACGTTTATAGCACACCCACACGAATAATTTAGGGGAATTTCCTTTTTACAACTTCGGCATTTTTTACAACTGAGTTGCCATGATTAAACTCACGTTGCTACCTGTCATATTTATTTTCAAAAGTTGAGTTCGATTGAGATATTCTGGTAAGGTTTTGAGGGCCCCCTGAGCTTGAGGGCCCTGGGGCACTGCCCCGCCTAGCCCCTTGGTAGCTACGCCACTGCATTGATCAGACCTGCATTTGCGACTAATTTGTTACTAGGATTGTAAATTTGACAGCCATTCTCATTAAATGCTACTCGACAATGCTGCCATCATCGGTGCTGCCATCTTTTGCATATACTTTGATACATACATTACCACAGCATTCAACTTTTAATATTTTGTTATTCGCAATTCTTATGCTTGGTACAGGTGCAAGTTTAATTTCAGTGAGCCAGTCCCGGTGTTAGGTGATATGCATGGATGCCCCTGAGTCCACATGCCAAAAATAGAAGAAATTTGCTGTCGATGCTGAAAAAGCTGCAATGTACCCTGTTTTTTCTATTTTATTTTCATTATTGTCTGTCTTTTTAAACCATTATTTTTAACAGTGCCGAAAATTACATATATATTGCAATTTAAACATGAGCTACATATAAATAAATTTACTGCTATACAAAACAAAATACAAAAATCATATAGAATATAATTTTTTTTTTTTTTTTTTCTTTTTCAGATAACATTAATTATTTGAAATAATAATTTCAAATAATTAATGTTCGAGGAATGAAGCTATTTAGAGTATATTTTTTAGTATAACGGGGTGGAACAAAAACGTTCACGACAACATTTACGACTGGAACGAACGGGTAGTCTGGCTTGAGCTATGAGTGATATTTTTGAGAGTAGGTAAGGGCAGTCAACTTTATTATTTATTATTTTATATAAATACATTATGTCATTGAATTTTCGTCTATTTTCTAAACTGATAAGTCAAACAATATTCATTAAGTTAAAAACAGGTCTGTGCAGTATGACGCTCACTGATCGAATAATTAAATTTATGGCGGAACTCTCTAATCCAATTATCATAGGCTTGTACATTTCTGGCAGTCCTACCAACATTAATGTGCCTAACCACTCATCGTCTACATTGAAATTTATATTTCTTAACTTGTGCGCGGCTGTCATAATTTTAGTTACATAATCTTCGACTGACATACTGTTTTCTAGGTAGGTGTTAATAAGTTCTTTTAATAAACCAACTTTTCGAGTCAGTCCTCTGTATTCAAATGCCTTTGACAAATTGTCCTATACCTCTTTGGCATTTTGTGCTTCTTGAATATGTACATACAGAATTGGGTCGACTTAACAATATTAACTTTCATTTGGTTTTAGTATCTTTTTTAACCGAGTTGGAATCTTCGACATCTTGTACTTTTATAATGGAATTGTACAACTCCTCATATTGCAAGTATGCCTAGACAGCAAAACTCCAACGCGCCCAATTGTCACGACCAGTTAGCTTTTCAATAGACATTATTGAATTACTTCCAGCCATATTTAGGTATATATTTATTATCATATCAGTAAACAACTGAAAAGAAAACACTCCCGGCACACGATAAATAAAGTGAGGTTATAATTGTATTTTTTTTTACTTTTACTATTTTCTTTACTAATACTAATTATAGCACAAAAAATACACTACACATCTGGCTCATAACCTGATATCATAATAAAAAGACAATATATTTATATTTAAACTATTTATTTTAACAGAGAGACTTATGTATATGTATGACAGTACGCGTTTACGTAGATCAAGAGAAGGGAAGCCTACGTCGTGTACAACAGCATATTTGAATTAATGAGTATTGCTCTTAGTATTTGCGCAGGCGTCCACACTTTCAACACTTGTAGGAAAACATAAATCAGGTGGGAATGCCTGCTGAACTGAATTTATTCTTATTTATACATCAGTCCTCAGTGTACGCGTGTTATATGTTGCCAGATCGAGTCGTCGGTGTTGGTAGCCGGATCTTACCCGGTGATTCTTAGCACCCCTTGCTCTGCTGTTACCATAGCCGCTACCGTAGCTATGAATAGCAGGGCTGCCGGGGACTAGGGGCCGATTTTGTATTTGGCTACTCATGGGGAGCGTTTGCCATAATCGCCACGCTTGGCAGGCGGGTTGTCGATCGCAGTAATATTTCATGAAGAATGTATACCAAGGATTTAGAAAGATGCTGCTGCCCATCTTCTGCTGGCCATGCTCCCTTAGTCGCCTTTTACGACACCCACGGGATGAGATGGGGTGCTGGTATTCTAGGCCGGCATCCACACGGCAAAAAGTGACGATTCGTTCCTAAGAAGAAATTATCAATAAGTCCAGTTTAGATGGGGTGGTATTTGGGAAAAAATGTGTTGCACAGGTAGGTTGAGGTAAGCACTATTAATTATTTTTTTTAATCATTTAGCTCGTGAGTCATTTTTAATTATACACGTATTAAAGTTCCCCATTATAATTGTGCATCGGCATCATTCGGCATTTGGTACATACTTGTTTAATATAGGTTTCGAAGGTATCAAAATAGTTAATGTGAAGAGGTCTGTAAAATATTCCTAACAAAAGCTTTACTTTAATGTACCGTATATGACTTCGATAAAAATATGTTCAAAAATATTTGAGTACTGTGTAGGAGATTTGTCAATAATGGAAAATGCTATGTGACTACGTAGATAAAACGGCTACCTCGCCACCTCTTTTCTGTACGATCGTTACGAATTAAATAGAAACCAAGTAGTGCATAGGAATGTCGATGGTTAAGGAAAGTTTCAGAGATTAAAATTGCATGAACGTTCTGATCATCAAAGGAAGCCAAAAGGTTAGGATACAACTACATTAAATTGTTTCTTATATTTGAGAAAAGTAGTGTCCAATATACTGTTGAGTGGAGAGGAAGCACTGTGAAAACTGTCATCAGACGACATAGACGTATATTGAGAGAATATATCGTCATCCGAATTTTCACTTTTTGTGTTTGTGATATTGAATGCTCAATATCACGAACACAAAAAGTGTATTGTGTAAAAATACTATATGTAAATAAATAAAATATATATATATTATATGCAATTAATACTATATAATATATACGATAGAATAAGTGAGTAAATAATAAATAAGTAAAAATTTATCCCATATATCACAATAAAAAATTATGTCGTGTGGTTGTCTAAATATTGTTATCACGTTAAGGAATTGATTGTTGCTTGACTTGTAGGAACATAATGATAACAGATTCAATTTTATTTTGTAAGAAAGAATGAATATTTGTCTTTAATAATTTAATATATATAATAGTTTAAAAAATAATTATAGAACTTTCTAAAGAAAGTTATATAACTATAACATTTTTTTTATTTGTGATATCTTTTGATAAACTTTAAGCTATAAGTAATTTTTCTATACAACCATCTTGCAAATTAGGTTATATATTATTTACACTGATATTGAGACAGTACAAAAATCCTTAATTTTAATATCTATCAATTTCGTCTACAGTGATTAAGAATGATCTAATTACAATTGAACGTAATTAAAACACAATAAAGCACTTTACTATGATTACAGCTTAACTATTATTAATTAAAACCATTATTCCTATCTTTTCCTATAATTTTTTTAATCTTTTTAAAAAAACAATTATTATCATCATATAATTTATTAATTGTGTACGTCAGGTAAATTCACGAAAATTCTTTATATCATGTGAAGCTGCTTGCTTAAGCAGCTGATCGAAATTTTACATTGATTGTTTATCTATTTATACGTTAGATATTTATTTATTTTATTAATATAT
>JAXGGP010214763.1:0-13170 GCA_035584415.1 Eueides aliphera
CTATACAGGAGAAAATATCAGTATTTCAAACGTTATCGTTTTCCTATTCTCACTCTCTCTCTCACATTCAACTGTGTGGGGAAGCAGTGCGCACAGCATTATTTTTACATACAGCTCAATGACTGTGAATATGACGTGTGCGAGTTCGATTCTCACTAAAGGAAAATAATTATTTTCATCTTTCTTTTTTTTTGCTTCACGCTGTATCCCGCACAAGGCAGGGTTGGCAGCGGAAACTCGGAAACCTAGTGCTAAAATACTCCTACGAGCAGTTTATTTTTATATGAAATAAAAGATTTTATTATTTCATATACATTTATATTATTTTATTTCTCTCATACTTTGTGTTCTAACCTATGAATTATATCGGATGGCAGGTTTTTAATCCAATTTCGATCAAACGCTTCATGTATAGAACGTCTGAAACGTTTCGAGTAGAACGGTATATTAAATTCATTTGACACATTACTCGTGAAAGGAAAGGATAAATTAAAAATATTAAATATATCCTGTAATAATATATTGAAAAATAAATTATAGTTGCAATAGTCAATATAATATAAATGTTATGTATGTAATACGCTTTTAAATACAACGACAAGATCTTTTATACTTTTAAACATAGAAAACATTATACCTGCCCTTAATTTGAGAAAATAACTTCGGATGGTAACAATAATGTTCTCATGGTAAATATCTTAATAATTAACTTATATCCGTATCATTTTTTTACCAAATACTTAAAGTTAAAATACAAAGCTTAAAAACTTATAAAAATTTGAACGAAGCGGGAATTGAACCCGCGCCTCTTGAAAACCGTTCAAGCGCCTCTTGAACATTTTTATACGTTTTTAAATTTACTATTTTTTCTTTTCTAAGTGTGGAATAATACTTTAAAAACAGTCAAAAAATACCTAAAGATAATTCTGTGTAGTTGAAAATTAAATATACATTTATTTTCAAAGTCAAAAATTTCACCACATTGGTCTCTATCTGACGTTAAATAAATATTTGATTTTGATTTATTAATTTCACAAAATATATTTTTGTTAAATATTTATTTTATATTCGTCTCGAACTTTTAGTTATTTGTTTGCTTACTTCATGATTAGCGATGTTATTTGATATGACAAATAATAACTTTTTGCATAACACTTTTCTTCTATTATACGTAAAACATTATTTAACTAACCAAAAAGGTAAAAGCCTTTTTCAAGAAAAAATCTCAAGCCAAATGTCACGATAAATTCAACACTACATGTCGAGATTTACAATCTCGGACCATCATTTGATGATATTATTTTATAAATATTTATGTATATTTAAATAGTAAAGTACGTATAAATATTATTATTCTCAATCATAAAAATGAATAATTAATAAGTTTAAAAAATAATATTTTAAATTTACTTAAGAGCAGAGTACATCTATATACATTGTTGCATACTTAAATTTCTTACATTAATTTGGATTTTGAAATATCTACATATTTCTTAAATATTGCAAGTACGGTGTAATAAATCGCTGCGTTGTGATTAAATTATAATATTTTTATTTCGTTATTTGAACTCTGAACAGCTACAATCTGTAATATTTTTTATTTTAGAATTGTTATTCTCTTTGGAATACCAATTTAAAATATTGTGTTTTGTACAGCTTTGAAAGGTAAAGTGTGGTGACGGTAGTGGAATATTTTTCGCTATGTAATGCCTTCCAAGAATAAGATCAGCCTGGTAATTGTGGTGTCGTAAAGGCCACTAAAGTACGGGTGAGAGTGTTTAGTCACCAGCAATTACTACACGCAACGGCAAAGTCGACCTGATTATTTTTATTACCACCCCCGGCACACGAGACCAGCGTTAAGAAGTGGCGTCTGCCATTGTGTTTTACTGAAATAAATGAGTTAAAGTATTCCTCTCTGAGTCCAAAAATTTAGGCCACCCAATCCAATTCAGGTCGATATCTGCGGAGGGCACAGATCCACACTAAAATAACGCAGAAACTTGTTTAACTCATGGAACATATGCAATAGACTATTGACGATATTATTTCAAAGATTCCCTTCCAATGAAGTCGTAGTACTTGATGATATTAATGTGCACCATGCCGATGGGCTGGGATTATACACCAACAATCATGTGAACTGCGTTCGATCTTGCTGTGACAAACGGACTTACCTAATAGGTTGTATTACCTACGCCACTCCACGACGTAGGTAACCATCCTTATTGGGACTTCTGCTAGGTTTACATTCGGGACAGACGATTGCAAGCGCGAAGCATATCAAATGTGAACCAAGGCACTCGTCACTTACAATCGAAACGTGAAAACCTTAAAAAAAGTACAATCTAGTAACATAAAAGTATTTAGTGGCAAATTGGTTGTTTCGATCGTACTAACTATACCCCTATTGCTATCACCCTGTTTTCTGAAGTTATGGAGAAATATACAGCTCTTGGGTTATCTGGAAGATCACAAATTGATCAACGACTGTCAATGTTGCTTCCTCTATGTTATTCCTAATAGTGATAAGGTCGCCTTTGCATACTACCACTATGCGTAAAATATTCATGTTAATTTTTTAATTTTTTTTTATTATCTATTTCTTCTTATTTAAATGTTACATTTCTTTTGTGTATGCAATAAAGAGTTTTATCTATCTATTTATCTATCTATCTATGGTCGCCCAACCGGTGACGGTCTCGTGTACCTTTTCCCTCTCTTCTGCAATTCAAAGTTGGGGAAATGATTTGTAGTTATTATGGATATGGCGATTGTGTATGACATGGGGCGCTTTTTACAAGCCAAGTTGGCCTAAAGAAAATTGGCCATCAGCAGAGTAAAGTACTGTCTTGACTGTACACACACACATATACATTTCAACCATTTAATCGCTTACACACACATATATACATTTCAACCATTTAATCGCTTACAATTTAGCCACTCAAATCGTTGGAAACCCGTGAAAGGCTTGACACTTTGGTTTTACGTAGAGACGTCTTTTCGCTATGTGTTGTGAGTGTTCTGAAAAATTGTTGATACCTGCTGCCGAAATTTCTAACCGCAAATTACGGGCATACGTGTCATATGGTTAAATACGATCCACAACACCTTGGATAAGTGATATTTTACTACTGAGCGGTTCCTTGGGAATGTTATCCCACTCGGCACACGACTGTGGAATAACCTATCTGCAGTATTGTTTCCGGATTGATACGACATAGGCAACATCAAAAACCGCACCTCCAAACATTAAAGGTGAGAAAAGCATCTGTAGCTCCTCAGAAGTTTCACGGGCTCGTTTTCATGTTATTTTTACAATAAAAAAACTCTTGACTACGTATCAATATCCGTGCATATAGCTGTTGCGTGAGTGTAGATATAATCTGTTATAAATCGCTTCAAGAGAAGTATTCTCATATCATTTTGATTCAATTTTATTTTATTGGTAAGTTCGTTTAATTATTGTAGTAATTATAAACTTGAATCAATAAATATATAGTAAGAAAAGTTATCTTCCTAATCCTAAAAAAATTATAATCAAAATTAATTGCTTTAGAAGTAAAGAAAAACATCTGAAATTGGGCAGATTTCTATTTTTAACACAATAATGAATTTTCTTCTAATGACTGTTATCGGCCTTTATAAATATATGCTTAACAAGTAAAAATAATAAAAAAATATTCTATTAACGATATAAAAAAATTTAAGACAAATTTATACGATTTTCTTAGGAAGCAAAAGACAGTACTCTTAAGCAATTTGTATAATATATAATTATCTAATATATTAATGGAAAATACAAGGCAAACAAGTGTACGGTTCGCGTAATAGTAGGAGAACATCGCTGCCCACAGCCCGTGTAAAACCAGGTTTCAGGTAGAGGTAGAGCCTGCCTGTACGCATGATGTTTGTAATTATACGAGTAATGTAATAATTTGTAAAATGAGCGAAAATATTTTTTTTCTTTTAACTACACCATTTTGTCTTTCCCGTTATTTTGCACTTACTTACGGGTTGACTGGTAGAAATTTGCTTTAATTAAAAATAAGTCTACCGTTGTAAAAAATTTTTGTATTAAGTGAAATAAAGAATATATCTCGTACTTAGTATATACGTTCTCATAAGTTCTGTATCATGGAAACAGCACGTATCAAGCCATTGTTTTCCATTAATAATCCCCTGTACCTGAGAATTGCACGTATTATAAAAAGATATATATCTGATTACCCGGTATGTTAACACAAGATAATAAAATGATACTATAACTATATATATAGTCATAAGCTACACGCTATATTTTACACAAGGCAGGTTAGGAGGACAGAAGCGGAACTTGGGAATATACCGTTAAGACAGGAGTGTCTTAACAGTATATTTCCGGAACGGAGGTTCCGTTCCCGACAATATACAATGTTTCAATTTGCGACATTGTATATTGTCGGGAACGGAACGTTTTATATCGAGGGGTAAAGATAAATATTGCGCTTTACCCTGTTACCAGAACGAAGAAATGAAACTATTAAATATTTATTTTTCTCAAGTCACGCACGCTTGTGCCTCTGCCCCACGACATACCTCAATTCTAATATTTTAATACAAAGCCAAATAATTCATCCAATAATAAATAAAGTAAACATAATATATATCGAATAAACAATAAATATGTTAAGAATAAATAAGCAAAGTACATTTACGTTAAGCTTTTTCAGTATTATTAGATGGCTGTCGTGGCGCAGCGGGAAACGACTTACTGGCGCTACCTCCTACGAGTTCTATCTACTAAAAATAAACAGGCGTGGAAATATATAAACGAAAAAAATCCTGAATAAAATATATTTGAGTCTCATCCTAAAATTCTGTAAAAATACAGGACAATAGCATTTAAATATTTTTATATACGGTATAATTAGGCCTATCGTGTCTTTTCATTCCTTTTTTTTTTAACTTTACGCTGTATCCCGCACGCGGCTGAGTAGACAAAAGGAACTCTGGAACCTAGTGTTAAGACACTCCGTTTCCTTTCTGTTCGCTGAATTTGAGGCATTACCTGTTGCGTGGCGGAACTCAACGCCGCGCTTTGCCTTTTTAACAGAGCGAAGAAATTAAAAAATTAAATATTTAAATTGAAAATATAAAAAAAAATATTTCTTGAGGGGGGATTTGAGTATAGCACACTCTTGTGCCCCTGAGTGATGAATCGATCGGTATGTTTTAACACTAAGTTCCCAAGTTCCTCTCTACCTACATTGCCATGTACAACAAGATATTATATGGTATAATTTGTATCTCTTGTGCTGTTCGTAAATAAAGTATACAATATTCGAATGCCTTCTTAGTTTTGGGATTAAATGAATGTATAATATTCATTTGTTCATTTTCAACAATGAGAAGAACTCTGAAAGTTCACAAATTAATTGGATAAGTTAAGATTGTAGGCGACACCATTATCCTTAATCGAGGACTACAAACATAATCGACGAGAGTCTTTGTTATAATTTAATTTGAGATAATAATTTATTAAGGTTATGAATGATAATTGTTAAAATCTTTTATCATTTTTGGGTGAATTATAAGTATCATTTATATTAACCAAATAAATAACAAACAGAGACCTATCGTGGTGCAGGGGGTACAAGCGTGTGACTGTAAGAGGCAGGTTTTGAGTTAGATCCCAATTCAAAGAAGAGAAATATTAATATTATGTTTTCAAATGAAACTTTTAATTCAAGTCCCAGATTCGGTATATACGGATATAGAACGAAATGGAATGTCTTAAGACTTGGTTGCCTACCCTGCTATAGGGATATAGCGTCAAGCTGAATAAAAATCACAACCAACATTTATATTTTTTCCTTTACAGCCTGTCAGTAGTACAATAAACTTATTATATTGTTCTACTGATAGGTCATAAAGAAGATAATAATCAATTATATAATTTATTATTTATTACCTTATATAATGTTTTATTTATTTTTAATTTTAATTTTTATTTTTATATATTGGTGCGCAGCTAAAGTCTCACTGTTTTTTTCTTAAAAGTTGAATTTTATTCTACAAAAAAATATACAAACAAACTATTCGAAATATTTCCCATCGCTTGCCACAACTTTCTCCCATCTTTCTGGCAAAGCACGAATACCTTCGCGATAAAATTGTTCGTCTTTTGATTCTATCCACGAATCAAGCCATTTTTTGATTTCTTCATGTGATCGGAACTCCTGATTAGCGAGACCATGTGCCATCGATCGAAACAAGTAATAATCTGAAGGCGCGATATCTGGGGAATATGGCGGGTGGAGTAGGACGACATTTGAGCGTTTCCAAGTAGGTTTTAACAGGTTTGGCAACATGAGGCCGAGCGTTGTCATGGAGTAAAATAACTTTTTCGTGCCTCTGCTGGTATTGTGGTCGTTTTTCGCGAAGTGTTCGACTCAATCGCATTAATTGAGTTTGATATCGTTCCCCAGTAATAGTTTCACTTGGTTTTAACAATTCATAATAAATAACGCCAAACTGGTCCCACCAAATACATCTATAATGCAGGCAAAATAACGACGTTCGACGTCCCTTGGCTTAAAATCATAAGGAATCATTTTGAATCATTCCCAACTTATGCAATCGCTTCGAAATGGCTTGGCGAGTTACTCCTAATGATAAAGCAAGCTCTTGTTGCGTTTGACATGCATCCTCGTCGAGCAGTTTCGTCAATTCAGCGTCTTCAAAAGTTTTGGCCTTCCTTCACGTGGACAGTCCTCAACATCAAAATCACCGTCTTTGAAGCGACGAAACCAGTCACGACACGTCTCACTTATAACTCCGTTCCCGTAAACTTTATGCAGCTCTCGATGTGCTTCAGCTGCTGTTTTCTTTCAATGAAATAAGAAAACTAACACTCTCCGCAAATGACTATTTTTCGGCACCAAATCGGACATGTTCATTCAAATAAAAGAATATGACGCCGCAATGGAATCATGATTTTGTTGAAGCCACTTGTTCACTGAATGTCTAAGCTTACGCCATGACACTTTGATGCGTAAAAAATGGCTTCCCTTTACTTTTGGAGCCATCTATCGATAAACAATGATTGTACTTTAAACTTAGGTATTTACATGACATAATTGTTCTAATTTCTGAGGGGTTGGTACTGTATGCCGTAATACAGGTCTCCTAGGACGGCAACAGTGGCGTCCACATACATTGTAATACTTATATAACGCACACATGTGCAATAAGAAAAAAAAATTATTATGAAATTGTTAATGGTGACAAAATAAACAAAGTTAAAGTTAAAGTTAATATCAATTAGCATAATTAATGTAATTTGCTATTTATCAACGCTTTGACTTTAATAAATCATCTTTAAATAATCTTTAATAAATCGTTAATCCTAATATTTACTTTAATATTATTCTTGTATTCAAATAAAATGTAATTTCTGTAATAATCGTATGTCATCAAGTACTGAAGTTTACAATTTTATAAATTAAAAAATTTAATTAAATAATTTAAAAATGATGATACTTCAAATTATGCAGCTAAAAATGTTTTTTTTTAATAATAATTTGACGAAGAGTAAAAATTTGTAAATAAATAAATAAATAAATAATTTCTATAATCCTGTACTCAGAACACAGCAGGGTAGGCAGAGGGAACTTAGGAACCTAGAACTCTTCTTTCTCATTATGTATGATAGTTATGTTCGCTCTCCACTTTCCGCCGAATTGAAGGCGGCACGTCACGCTGTGCCTCGTTACTGGAGCGCAGAAATAAAAATTTGAAATATTATCATCCGAAAAGTTATTGAATTTACAGCTGTCGCAAGTAATTAATAGTTTGGAATATATAAGATATATTTTAACAGAGGAGTAAACAATATTTAAACAATATATAATATATTTCAAAACGAAATAGCTTTTACATCTGCTTAAAATGTATACCTACATATTTCTGTTGCCAACCAACATATTATCTAATATGGAACACATTTCAGGAAATCACATTCAAAGTGTTACGAGGACAGAGGGACGTCTGTACGTGAATGATAAATATATTCGCATAAAAACCCAATGCTTTAAAAATTTTGATTACACGATGTATCTTGCAGCTGGTATCACATAAATTATAAATATTTACACTCTCTGTGCACTTATTACTCGCCGGCCGCGGTGGAATGATAAGAACTGGGGAGCAAACATAATGCTACAGGGTATACTAAAATAATATAATTCGTGTTGCAAAAAGATCATTTTTAAAGTCTTTTATCATTTTTGGGGAAACAAAAAACATTTTTGATTAGTAAAACATACAGACATTTTTTACTAATAAGCTAAGAAACGACAACAGTATTATAGTACGAAATTGTTTTTAGTGTCACTTATTCTTAAGAAAAATACATGGTAGTAGAATAAATTAGACTGTGGCTGTCTGAAAAAGTCCTGCCGCACCACCACCATTAATTTCATTGATGATAAAATTGTATAAGGATTTAAAAATAATGGTTGTCACCTGATAGTCTCAAACCTTGGGCTACCAGGCTTAAACTGGTTACTTAATGTTGAATATTTGCACTCACGTGTTTTTCAAATGAATTGTATATCAAATTAAGGTTAATTTATTATGTTGAGATAAAATCATATTAAATGCAAACAAAAAACTATGTAAAAATTAAATCAAGCTTATTTTTTCTATCCTTGTTTGCTGCATCGGTTGCCTGCCGTGCATATAAAATATAAAGCTGCCAATATAATATATTTAAACTACGGCTGTTAACGGCGGCGAAATCGCAGAACTTAATTATGTGAAGTAATATAATTTAATGCTATGTATGAATACTTCATTTGTATGCGTCACCAACTAAATATTATTTATTATTAGAATATTCAATTTTATTAATAAAAATCTTCTATTTTTCCGTATAAGACCATTGAAAACTGCAACAAAATCACTAGAAGAAGAATAAGAAGGTAAATTTGCCACCACATAAAAGATTATCAGCTCAGGTAGGAAATCAGGCGGTCTGAAATAGTTTCAGTGCGATTATTGTTTGGGCATTTTAATAACAAAAAATATTCCTGAGAATACTCTCTTAACGCAACAACACATTATTTACATATATATATATTCCAGTGCCGATATGACATTTGCCAGTAACAAGCAATTAATTACTCGTATATAAGAAGCAGTGTCAAAATTATTGTTCTATTTCGGTAATTATGTTCACCGACACCTTCATAAACACATTATTAGCAATAAAAACATTTTAAATTACTTAAAATATATCATATATTTACGCTTCACTCAGCCCTAAATTATATTTTTTACGCAACAAGTTCAACGACCTCGATCTTACACCAAGGCCTATTTACTTTGAACGACTCTAATTGTTCTCAAATTTTAATTATTATTGCTTACGTAAATTTTCTTGTATTAAATTAGTAAACCAGTGGTTCTACTCTGATAATGTTGTATTTATTCTAATAATTATTGTTATGTTTTTGCATTGAGGAATATCTGCTTACCTTGATGTTAATATTTATAATTATACAAGCCCATAATTTTATTTATTAAAAATACGAAATAAAAATCTCAAAGAATTAAATATACTAACTTAACGTGGAAAATAAATGGTGAATCTTATGTAGGCAAAGTAAACAGTATATTTGCGTATATTTACATTTTAAAAAGAAGATAGAATAAATCTAGCGACTTAGCTGTATATATTATACCTAATGCTTTACAAACATTTTGTGAGAAGTATGAAATTCATAAACGTACAATCAGATCGTATTTTTGCAAAAGAACAATTCTGCCAACATTGAATGATATCAACAATGGTACAAATTTGAGAAACTACTTTAGTTCATTTTTACAGCTTGATCACATAATTATGGATTTAAATAATATTTCGTTAATTCATATTCTTTTGTTTTATTTGTAGCTATCTATACCTGGATGGACTTACATAAGGTAAATGTCTCAAAAAAATATTGTCTTAGACAAATCAGAAAAAAAAATCTTTTTTTCGTCTATAAATTTAGTTTATCACAGTAAGAATATACTTTATACACAAAATATAATTAAGAGTTAATCAAAATATTTATTATCTACTAAAAAGACTACAATAAAATAAAATGAGAGCACAGAAACAATATTATTGGACGAAACCCTGCGACTAGAAAATCACATTAATCAAGATCAAAATCATCCGTTTAGGTGACAGCCGCAGAGAGTTCGGGGTGAATTTCATTTAGAAAAATAAAATACGATTTTACTCTGCTGTAAACTTATCAGCAATGGAAAAAGAAGTGGAAATGTATAAGTAATAATAAATCGATAGGCTTTACTAGCAATTTGAGCCGACTCCGTTTGACCCCAATCGCAGCTCACAAATTCGTTTATCCACTGGGACCATTAACGAGTCAGAATAGATTGTGACCTATTGTTATACTAGCGCAGGTTATCTTTTCACTTAAACCTTATTTTATTATAGAAATAAAATTGTCACATTAAAATACGAAAACAATAAGACATACACTGGTAATTTAGATGTATAAAAATAAAACAATTTTGATGTTATTATATTCTGATTCACTGTAACTTTAAATATTTTTACTATGTTAAAGTCTTATTCAACATTTAGGAAAAAAATAAATATAAGAACGTATACTTTTAACGAAGTAGGACTTGAACCCGCGCCTCTTGGAAACCGTCCAAGGTCCGTCCGTCTAACGTATAAAAATTGAACAATAAGCGTAGAAGAAATTCGACGTAGCTTGGTGAGAACGAATGGCTTCGTTGGTCAGAGCACTTGGACGGTTTCCAAGAAGCACGGGTTCAAGTCCTGTTTCGTTAAAACGATTAGATGTTTATAAATATTTTTTTATTTCTTCCCTAAGTGTAGAATAACATTTTAAAATTAGTAAAAATATTTAATAAATAGCTCTCTTTCCAAACGATAATTCTAAACAAATTGTCTTTGGGTGACGGATATTTGTAAAAATCTCCCTACAGAGTTGCTGACATCATAACTAAGTGGTAATAAGCGTATAAGGACTTCGACGTAGCTTGGTAACAACCAATGGCTTATTTGGTCAGAACGCTTGGACTTGGTTTTCAAGAAACGCAGGTTAAAATCCTGCTGTTGAAATTTTTACACGTTTTTAAATTTAGTAGCTTTTAATCTATTGATGATATGTGGTTTCACCGTTTCATGATCGTAAGTTGAGTGTACTCAAAACACATACTACGCTTTTTTTTATATTTTAATGCAAATAAATATTTTAACGAGAAGTAGGACCAGAGGCCGGCTACGCACCTGTATATATGGTACCTCTGGTGATACAAAGGGCCGTAGGCAGCGGTGACACCTAACAGGTGACCCGTAAGCTCGTATGCATGTCATGTCTTTTCCATAAAAAAATCTAAATATTTATTTGTTTACTAAAATATTTAATTGTATAAAAATAATAAACATTTTAATAGTAACATCTAAAGAGATCTCATCTTTATGAATAAAATTAATAAAAAGAACAAAAATTTCCACTGGGTAAAAAAAAAAAAGAAAAATATTGATTGCTTGCTATGTAATTTAGATTTAAAGGAATTGAATCAAAATATCAACAAAAAAATATATACTATACATAATGCATTTTCAACCAAGCCGACGTAAAATTAATTTAGAATGTGGTCATGGTTGCGTGATATCAACAAATTTAAAAGTACGCGTATTGTTCCTGAAATAAGAAGATAAAAAAATAAAAGCTCCGAGTTCTAGTGTTTCCTAAGGAAGTAGAAAGAAATATATTACATTTTCTTTTGAAGTAGCTTTCAAAACGCTGCTTTTTAAAAATTTTAATGCTTTACTGTAATAGAATATTACATGGCAAAAGTTCTTCAATACGTGTAATTTTTATAATTCATATAAATACGTTTTAGAAACTGGAAGTAACTTGAGGAAACTTGAGAACCTAGGAGCGGTCCTTTCTAATCATAACCTTTCGCTGAATTTATGACATTGCGTTTGGAGTGGCGGAACCCAAAGCTGAATATTGCCTTGTCACAAGACTGCGTAGAAATAAAAATATTAAATATGAAATTTCCTTGAATAGGGATCGAACCCACATCCTGTCTTTTTTACAGTCACACGCCTGTGCCACTGCGGCATAGCAGGCCTTAGCTTATCTAACTTTTAGTATCTTAACTGCATTAAACAAAACATTACATTTCTCACACGTGATAAGATTTTAGAAAACAAATTTGTACGTGTTTTGGTCTGAATTTATAACCTAATATTACGGCGTGAATTGTTCACTTATTTTTCGGACTATCTTTATAGTTATATTATTTAATTTCAAAGTAGAGAAACAAGAACACGGACTTAAGAACAATAAAAGCCTTTAAGCATCAATATAATTAAAATACATAACTTTCAACATCTGACCGATTGCTTTTGTAATGCTTAACATCGCTAAGTAACCTAAGTATTGATAAATTGAGTAAAGAATGAGTTAAGAATCCTTATGGAACCAATTTGAATGGCTATAGAAATGAAGAACTGATTAAGTAAATATAACTTTGTTTTGACGATCTAATTATGATATCTTAATACTGTTAATCCATACTTGAACAAAACTAGTATAGCTCAACTTCGCGAAGCTTGCGTAGCCAAAATCACATAAGTTTTACCATTATAATACTTATTGACTCCAGACTCATTGTGAACAAACAGATTGCGCATGAACTATTAGTACAACTTATTTTCAAAGAAAAGAATTTACTTCCAGAAAACATTTTTTCCTTTGTAGTAAAGTAAATATATTATCATCTAAAATAAGATTTGTTACAAATAATGGTATTTTAATGAAAAAAAAATAATAATAGGAGATAAAAACTATAAAGGCTAAAAGCGGATCTGAGACTTAAAAATATACTTATTTATAATTCTCTATCAACGTTGTAATGTGGTAATATTTTCAATTTAAAAATTTAATGTTTAATTTCTTTGCTCTGGTAAGAACGTAAAACGCGGCGTTAAATTCCGCCACTCAACACGCAATGCCTCAAATTCGGCGTGGCAGTGGGGAACGGAAGTGGAACGGAGTGTCTTAACACTAAGTCCGGGTTTCCTCTATCTACCCGAAAGATACAGCGTGAAATATATATATA
>JAXGGP010214832.1:0-13154 GCA_035584415.1 Eueides aliphera
GTTTGCGCAATGATATTATATTGAACATTGATAAATGCAATGTAATTACATTTTCTCGTAAGCGACATAACATAGAGTACAGTTATTGCTTTAACAATGTAAAAATTGACAGGGTCATTAGGGTGAGGGACCTGGGAGTATACCTTGACAGTAAACTTTTATTTGACTATCACATTGATCACATAGTAGGTAAGGCTTTTCGAATGCTGGGATTTGTTTTTTGGATAGCAAAAGATTTTCATAATAGTGCCACATTCGTTTAGTTCTTGAATATGCTTCGACTGTGTGGAACCCTATGTTTAATGTGTACATTGATAAAATTGAAAATATTCAAAAGAGGTTCAACAAATATATTAGTTTTAAAGCCAATTACCATTTCAATAAGCAGCGTATTCTGACTTCTTTAAGGAACGTCGTTAGGCTAGGGATGAGCTTTTCCTCTTTTAAATAATTAATAATTATATTGATACCCCTTACCTTTTGAGTAATATTAGTCTGAGATGTCCTCGTCTATAAACCCGCAATAACTCACAGTTCTATGTACCTTTTACACGAACTAAATATGCCGGGAATACTTTTATTTATCGTGCTTGCAGCTCTCATGACAATGCGTTTGGTGATATTGACATGTTTGCTTTAAATTTAAATAAGTTCAAATCACTTGTCATGGGAGCTGTCTCTAAATGATTTCTTTTTGTTTTTGTTTGGATTTTTGTCTGTAATAAACTGTTCATCTAGCTATTTTTGTACTATTTAATGTTATACTGTTTGTCTTCCTTTAATAAATAAATAAATAAAGTCAGAGCACGCGAAGAATGTAAGATAGCATGACATTTCTTCCGATTAACTGCGATTCCCACGGGAATGAGAGGTTTTCTCGCGGTTAAAAGTAGCCTATGTTCATTCTCAGTATCATTTCTAAGTCTGTGCCAATTTTCATCAAAATCGGTCAAGTAGTTTAGGCGTGAAAGAGTAACATACAGACAGACAGACAGACAGAGTTACTTTCGCATTTATAATTAGTATGGATTATTAACTTGACTAGTTAAAATTGATTAGACCGGAAGTAGTCAAATGTGTGCCTAATTAAAATTATAAAGATTTATATCATATATCTTTATGTTTTTATAATATATATACTCATATAGACAAAGAGTGGTGTTGAATTACGCATAGTAACACTCAATAATTTTAAAATTTAGCGAAAAATTCAGATCGGAGTGTCTTGATAGTATTAAGGTTCCGTTTGCCTACACATATTTGCGGGATACAAGGGGAATCTAGGCAAGTTGTACATGCAGAAGTTTATTCATATTTTTATATTCTTAACAATTTTCCTATTGAGATGGTTTCAATTTGGAAATATATAATAAAAATATTGCCATAATTTAGCTAATAGAAGGTATGCAGCTTCTTATAAAGAAAACACGGAAAGCTTTTCGTTTACACAAACTAAAGCAAGGAGTAACACACAATAAACTATTTAGATATTGAGGAATTGCATCTTCAATGAACAGTTCACCCAAATAACTCCGTTAAGAGTCCAGTTAAGAGATCGTCATTAAAATCTCCCCATTAGGACATCCGTTCCCTATTTTTCACTGAATTGTATGAAAAATATTATAATCATAATGCTAGTAATAAACATTTACAAAAAAATATGAGTAGAAAATAATATTGCAAATAAAAACAAAATTAATGACGTAAGTAGGTACTTTTACTTATATTACAGCACCAGTGTTTGAATATATATAAAGTATGTTGAGGACATTCTACCTACCTTGTAGAAGCTTATGCAGGATACAGCGTGAAGATGAAAGGCAATAATAATAGCCTTTATTCCAATAAATAGATTATTACATATAGAATGTTTTGTATATAACACTAAACCAAAAATAAGAAAGAAAATAAAATTAAAGAATGTAAAAATTATCAAATTTACATATTATGAATTGTTAATCATTTACGTTAAATTATTTATATACTCGTATTCATTAAGTGGGTAACTATTAAATTAATTGGGTACCCACATTCGGGCGAAGGCCTCCTCCTTTTTTTGCCACACCCCCCTGTCCTGCGCTAGTCGGGTATACGAAAGTAAATAAATGATATAAATAACATTTTTTATGGAACTAGAACACGTAAGAATTACATTTAATCAGGTTCCATAGATGCTATATTTAACGATGTTTCAACATAATCCGGCTTTCAAAACCCTAATTCATTGTAGCTAGCTTCGCTTTGCTTTAATTAATTGAATTTGCTTAAGCTTGTAAGCTTTATTTTACATGGAAACTTTGATAGAGCGACGTCTAAGTAAGGTTACACAACTAGTTTAGACTTAAACTAAACAAAATGTTTAACGTTACTTGAGGTACAGCTACACGCTGCATGCTGCAGATACCGGGTTAGAGAAAGGGAACTTGGCGCTAAGTCACGCAACGACATTGCAACTGAGTGGCAGATATTAAAGTCGCACTTTGTCACGTTACAAAAGCGAAGGAAAGAACAATTTAATTATTTATTTCGTCGAGCAGGGTAACAATTTGAGTGAGGCGAGTTCTACGAAATGTATATAAAAATATAGTATTTTTATCTTCACGATGTGTCTCGTACATAGTAGGATAGGTGGTGGGACCTGATTTTCCAGCGAATTGAGGCATTGCTGCATGTTGGCGGAACTAAAAGCCGCGCGGTGTGTTGTTAACAGAGCGAAAAAATAAAAATATATAATATGTTATCTCTTCGATCAGGAACTGAACCCACAACTTGTCACGTTTACAGTCGTACGCTTGTACTTCTGCGCCACGACAGGTCTCACATTTAGTGAATTCTTTAATTTTAATTTATAGCCTTCTGGGTATATTAACGTTTTAAACCATATAATGTCTAGTTCACCCTTTATCTTAGGTCGTTGAATATTCAGACTCTGCCCAAATTTCAAAACATAACGCGTTGAGTAGCGTAACCAAACGCTGTACTTTACGGTACGATAGCGGACAGATTAACCTAATTTAAATGCAATTACTTACGAGTAAAAGAAGGGATTCAATAACTTCCGCTCTTAATAAATATTAAGTATGTAAATAAGGAGGAAGGTCACGTAAAAAGTATGAGGACCCCTCGGAGGGCATGTATGAAGAGGTTAATGACAGTGCACGAGGCGAAAGAGGTGTGCCGAGACCGTAGCGTTTGGCGCTCCGTTCTGTTTGCCCACCCCGCTAGGGATATAGCGTGAAGCTAAGTTAAGTTATGTAAATATATTTTGTTCATAAAAATGTTCTTTCCAAAATTAAATATATGAGGAGAAAGCTGAGTGTGAAATTTAGCGCGGTTAGAAGGTCGTAAGTTAACGAGATTTAAATATTTTTTTAATACAGATTTAATTAAGTATGTTTACATTGCACCGGTTATTTTGAGTAAGTTATTTAGAATGTAATGAGAAAAATATTGAGACGATCTTTATATTATACTGGTCTTTTGACATTCTGTTTGCGAGGATATTAAAATTAAAATCCAGTTTTTTTTGTTCTTGTAGAAATTTTGAGAAATAATCTATTAACTCCCTAACCTATTAAAGTCTTGAGTACAATTTGATATTTAAGAGTGCCCTAAAGCTATGTTCTCTTTCTCTATCTTTGTGCTGTATCCTGCAAATCAAAGGTAGGTAGAAGAGACCCGGACAGCTAGAGTTAAGAAAAAACCACTGTTCCCTATAGGATAGTATCGTTTCACCACTTTCTAAAGAACTCTTGAGGTCTCTGCCTACCTTAAAATGTGTATATCTATTTTTTCATATGAAAAAGTATATAAACATTAATATAAGTCGTAAGCGTTTGTAGCTAGAAAAAGAAAGTAGGAAAAGATAATGTTCAAAATGGAAACCATTGCAATCTTATAAAGACGCAAAGCCTGAAAATTGTTGTTAATTTTATATAATGACTAGACTGAAACGGAGAGTACTTACTGTTATTAACGCGCCATTTTTTTATATCTATTCTATCTTCTTTACTAGCATATAGCTGCGGCTTCGACTGTATGGTCGACATAACTAATACCTGTGTTTGACACATAACTATATAATATGCATCGGTAAAGACTATCCGATACGATAAGAATTATAATCCTTTCTTTCCTGAGATATATATCACGTTCCAACGAATTAAAACGTAATAATGTATTTATTTCTTACCTTTAAAAAGTTGCGCGGCGTTTAGTAGCATCTTTTTTATTTAGCGAAAAGTCAAAAACAGAATGAACTGTTTTATCACTAAATAGTATCTTTGAATTTGAACAATTTTATCAATCGCGTATATTGAATGATTAACATTTTTGGAAACCCGATGTTTCGAATACTATGCAGTAGTCCGTGATCGGGTAGACTGAGGTCTGTCTGTTGATTCATCGGTCAGTTGACATAATTACTATATCAAACTACCGCCAACGATTCCTTACTTGCGTCGCGTACCGCCCTGGATTCTTGCAGAACGAGCTAACTATATCTGGTCCTCTGATGTATGCTTAAAACTTTAAATTAACTCTTCTGGGAAATGGATTGAATAATTTCACGTTTAAAGAATTCCGCGAAAAGTGACACACTAACTAGGAGAACTATTTTCCCTATGTCTCTTTTGTTATATGCGGTATACAGCGTAAAGTTAAAAAATAATAATAAACAATCAACCACAGATCAACTTATTCTCTTAAAATTATAAAGGTGTATATATTTTACTAGTTAAGTAAAAAAAATAAACAAAGCATGTCTTTGGTATCCGTAATTCTATCAACTTTTAGTACATAAGTACAAACTTAAATTATTTCCTTCAATCACGAATAATTTTTTGAATATTTTTTCTTTCACTATCTCATCTAGGTTCTTGTAGCTTTTAACATGCTAATTGCTAATTGGATTTTTATAAAAGATAGTTAAAAACCACCACCAAAAAACGACACGGTTATTGGTTCATTCCTTTAGGAGCTACAGTCCCATAGACAGCCAGATAGATATGTCAAACTTATATCACCCATCAGTTAGCGTCATTGTTAAATAAGCTGGCTATAAACGCCAGTCTGAAAATTTTTCCATAGGGAATGGCTCTTTTCTTTTGCAATTTGAAGTAAATTCTAAAGCAAGTGACATTTGCGTTTAAAGCGCTATGCTATTAAAACGATTCGTCAGCTTAATAAAGGGCGGGCTTTTGTGAACCTGTCACAGCATAATGTGAGCGACGACGTTTTAAACAAACAGGCTTAAAGCATTTTGTATTTATCTTCAGGCTCTCTGTATCACGCTGTATATTCTACTATACGTAAGACAGGCCGCTGCCTGTGTTAAAACATAAGACACTCTGTTACGTGCTGTTGAGTAATGGAACTCAACCGCGCTTGGTCTAAATATAGGCTGGAAGATCGCAGCCACAACCGTCCAGTTAAGATTTTAACTTTTACCTTGTACCAAAACGGTCTTATGACCGTCGTGTTAATTGTAGTTAATTTTACGCGATATGAGTTATTTTAGCAGCATTTTAAAATATTTAATGGCAATACTTACAGCGGAAACGGGGGTGTCTTAATTAGAACAGAGAGTCTTAACACTCCTGCAACGTACAGGAAACAGCTTGAAACTGGAAATAACTATGTGTACATTTTTGTAAAATTTACACATTTACTAAATACATATCTATTTATTTCTTTTTATGTGTAAAATAAGGTATAATAGAAATATTGACAATAAATTGAATCATTCGCTGTACCATCTCAATCTCCCTGAAACCCTAATATATTTAGATTCTCAAAATTACTTATATGAAAATTGCAAAAATCAAAGATCTTATTAAATGTTCTTACACATATACAATATGTGTTTATACAAAGATCAGCGATCAGCTATGTCCTGCCATACAATATATGAATAATTTAAAACCACTACGGTCTCATTACTTACTCCTTTAAATGAGAAGATAATTTAAGTACAGTGATGTACGAATGGACAGACAGATGTAAGCTTTTTATTATTTACGGAACCCAAAAAAGTAACTTTACCACCTTCATCTGAGCTTTAGGAATATTGCGTTTCAGAACTCAACGCTGCGCTTAATTTCATTTCAACATTCCCCCGAGTGAGGATCGAATTCACATCAATCATAATTACAGCCGCTTTGGCCTTGGATCTGTCTACTCGTATGTAATTTTACGCAAAACAAAACTCGTATAGCCAGGTTAAATAAAGCTCCGCTTAATTCGCAAGGGTCGGCTGGTTTCATCAACTCCACGGCCCTGTGAAGGGTATTTGATGTGGCAAATTGTGAATTGGGAATAACGGTTTTGATAATATTCTATGGAAAATTGAGAATATTGTACACGCAAAGATTGGCCGTTCTGTTTTTTATTGTATGAATTAATTAGTGAACCAGCCGGTGGCTTCGCCCGCGTTATGTTATAATTATATTACATCATTTTAAATGAAACACTTTTAAACGGATTAATCGCGTATATTGTTTGATTAACATTTTTGGAAACCCGAAAATATGTGTAACAATAAGGAGAAGTATAATTATAATGTAGAATGTGTAACAATCGCAAAAATCAAAGATACTATATTACATCATTTTTTTCAGTTCCAACTTGTATCTTGTGGCAGGGGGAACTTGAGAACCTAGTGTTAAGACACTATTTGCATTAAGATACTTCTGTTCCCCGCTTTCTGCTGAGTTTCAGGCACTATGTATTGAGTGCCGTAACTCAACGCCGCGCTTTGCCTTTTTTAGAGCAAAATGAAAACATTAAATATTGAATTTCCTTCATTCTATTGCACCACGGCAGGCCTTATCCAACATTTGAACATTTTTCTTACTCATTTACTATTCTACACTAAGTAATCGAGTTTGATTCAATAAGTTTAAAAAACACATTACTCTTCAAATATAGAATGATGTTAATTTGATTCAGAATTTTATCTTATAATTTCCCTTCCACGCGCATGCAACTATGGAATGACATACCTGTGGCAGTGTTTTTAGGTCGATACAACATGGATACCTCCAGAAAGCACGTCAATGTATATTGTCGTTATTTCTTTAAGCCTCTTATTGCAGCCGTTGTAAATCTATCGATATTTTTTGCAAAATATATTAAGAATTGCCACTTTAAAATTGAACTAAAAGTTACCTACTATTTGGTTTAAAGTTTTTTATTATTTAATATTAGCTTATATATAGGGTAGACAGAGAACCTGTTAAAGATGCTTCGTGTTTTACGTACCGCTTAATGCTTAAGACATTACATATTGAATTACGTAAATTAAAACCACACTGTGTTTATGGAAGTGGCGTAATAATTTTTTCCTCACAACCATCATGTTCACAGTTGACGCTATGCCACTGCGCTACGTCGGCCTTAAGATCTTTCTTCTGATCGTTCTAGGCTGAATTAATCTTCTTCCTTTATGTCTAATTCCTTTACTATCAAAGCTGCCCGACTATGGAATAATTTGCCTATTGAGATTAGACGTGCCGAAACCTTACAAAACTTTAAGATGTTGCTTAAAAAACATTATTTAAATATTTAATTAACTTTTGTTCTTTTTTTTTGCATTACTAACATAAATTCCATATCAATGTATTAGTCTTTTATATGTGCATAAGTATTTATGTGTGTGTGTTTATATGTGTATGTATATGTATATATGTGTATATGTATGTATGTAATGTATATTTATACAAGTACCTATCTTTTTATGTGTGTATGTATGAATGTCTATCTGTATATATGTAGTTAAATTAGTATTTATTTAATTGTTTTTATAAACCCAATATACTAACGCTTGTTATATTTAATGTTTATTACAAAGTTTTATTTTTTAATGCACGACCTACCATCTTTTTGTACAACTCCTATAACCAAAGGTTGCCTGGAAGAAATCGCTTCAAGCGATAAGGCCGCCTTATTGTACATTTTTGTTCTTTAAACTAAAAAAAAAATTTTAGTTTGTATATTTGATGTGTTTTGGTGTGCAATAAAGTATATATTATTAATAATGTAATATAAGTTGTCAAGTTGGTTCAGACAGTATATATTACAGTAAGAAGAACAGCAATTTTCGTTCCCAAGAGATAACTGTTAGGTATTTTGAATTTGCTTTAGACTTTGACAATTTTTATGAGTCATTCAGTGGTTTATGTATTTTTTTTAGAAATAGGTTAGGTTCTTTGTTTAAAACATGTTCTTTTTCGTTGTGGAGAGTTAACTACAACTCTTTCGTTTTAATTTTTCTGCTTCGTTCTTCTGGAGTTGTTTAGCGAAATTCAATCAGATCGGTGAAATGAGTGTAAATGTAACCATAATGTAAGCGGTAGTATTAATTATGAATTAAAGGCAAAAGAAACGTTATTGAGCCTATTGAAACATAGTTTTAAAATAATAGGTTATGACAAGGTTAAGTATACAAATAATAAATAAAAACATAAATCATTAAATATGTGCTATAAATTAAATATTTATGTTAGTGATTAGAAATAGAGTTGCTTTGCAAAATAATAGGAAGTTATTAGTTCTACTTCTGCAGGAAGTGAAGGTTTAAATTATAAATAGTTTTATTAATAACATGATTGTAATTTAAAAATAATACGTTTAATACAATTTGAATTTATGTGATTTTAATGTAATACCATAATGTATAATTTGTAAGTCACAAATAAAATGTGTTATTAAAGTGGTGGCAGCACTGAAACTGTTTATTGTAAATTATAATTAAAATGTAAAGAACTTCCGTTAAGCTTGGCTTATATATACTCTTCAAATCAGAGTTGAGGCATCATTTCTAGCGCAGTATTAGCGTCATATAGTTCTAAGTAATAGTGCACAAGGTTAAAGCTTTCAGTTATAAGTGTGTGTAGTGATAGCAAAGTAAAATATAGTTGTATAAAGTGAATAGTGTTAAATGCAATGTAAATAAAGTGAATCAGACAATGAAGGTCTATAATTCAACCACCCTGTGGAGTTAGGTTATCCTTTCAATAACTGCAATTGATAACTAAGCGCACAACCTCGACAATTCCGTCACGCCCGACGCGTCTTCATACCGTGTCTGTTATCCACTACAATGCCCCCTGGAGATAATCATAGTGATGACACAGAAAGAACTGCCACACAAGCAGAATCCAGCATTCTTAATGTTAAATACAGTCATACAGTATTTCTACGTAAACTAAATCATTAAATTTACTTGCAGAAGATCATATTGTGGTGGGAATTAATGATACCTGCAACTTTATAATAAAAATTATTTCATAATAATAGTCGTAGTATTAAAATTATAGTCTTTTAATTGAAAAAATAAGGATTTTTTTATTTAGAATTCCAGGCAGAAAGTTATTATAGTGTCATATAATATACATTTTTAATGACTGTGACCGCATGTACCTTCCCCATGGGCTACATCGAATTTGTTAATGTGATATTATGTAGACTAAATTGTAGTTTTTATAACCTTCCATGATAAATGGACCAGTGAATATTTTTTTAAACCATCAATTCCTGTCAATTGCCGTTAGATTTATGACTATAATTTTCTTTAGCTTCATACTGTATCCCGCATATAGAGGGAGGCTAATGAAACTTCTGTTCCCGACTTCCATTGAATTTAAGATATTGCGCGTTAAGTGGCGGAACTCAACGTCGCGCTTTACCTAGTTTCCAGAGTAAGGAAATTAGGTCTGGTTAAAAAAAATGAGATGGGAATGATATCAATCATCAGCTAATACCCCGAGTTTTAATAGCTGATGCCCCAATGAATATTATACAGTAATATTATAAATAAATATTTTGTTTTTTGTCATACTTTAGTTTTTTAGTGGACTCTTTATTAATATTCTTGAATAATTTATTAAAAAAAACATTGTAAAACTGTTGATATCAAATATCCACATTTTTTTAAATTATCATAATAATAATTACATGGTTATTACCGTTTTCATTATGACATTTAAATTCACAGTTTGCGCCAAATTTGAGGAATTATGTGTTGAATGGAACTCAACGCCGATTTACCTCGTTACCAGAGCGAATATATAAAAATATTAAAATGAAAATACTTTACTTCCTCAAGCAAGTTTTACATGTCAACATCATAAAAGCTTTATCGAAATGCAAATGAAAAATCAATTTCAAAGGAAAGCTCCAGTAATAAAATTTTTTTCCAATGCTAATTTTTGCATTGAAAATGAGACCGCGATGGCGTCGGTACAATATCTATTAACATTATTGTTAAAGCAAGAATAATGATTGTTCTTAGTAATTGAGTTAGAACGATGTGATTGCTTATTTAACCGCATAGGGGACCTGGACACCAAGTGTTAAGATACTGCCTTCACACTATGTCATTTCCCTTCTTCACCAATTCTTGAGGCACTATGTGATGAGTGGGGGAATTCAACACCGCGGTTCCCGCGCTGCCCGCGCTGCCACGTCGCATGTGGAAATAAATATTAAATAGTATTATAATATTATATAATACATGATTGTGTAAATAATATATCCTTATCTACTCAAGTAAATTGGTTAAGTAAAAAAGTTTACTTTACCGTAGAGAATAATTACGTAATATATTAGTAAATTTATTTGAAGATTAATTTTAAGTCCAATATTACAGAAATATAACACATTCTTCGAAATTGTAGGTGATTATATGAAATAATTAAAGTAAAACCGTTAGACCAAAACGTTGAGACTCAGTTAGAGTAGTGTAACTCACCTTCGCAATGTCCACCTAACCCGGAACTTACGGTTAGTTTAAACGGTCTTAAATATTATTTGTTAAAAAATCTTTGTCAGATAGAAAATTGCTTTCAAAAAGTAATTTATTTATTTACTTCATATATCATTTGAATCTACTTTTACTGTAATATACACGGTGATCTGCGCTAAACTATATATAAATAGCTATATACTTATATAATTACTTCCGACCGCCCAGTAATGGACGGTGATGATTGATGAGTTGATATAGTCTAGAGAGCATCAATCAATTATTTTAATACAACATCGGATTTGGCTGTCGCTGTGAACATACTATATGTAGGTATTTAAAATAAATTTATGATACAAATATTTAATGTACAAGCTTTGAAAATGAAATATTAAGTATTTTTACGTAGTTTTTATGGCTATGTAGGTATAAGATTCGCAATTGAAGTAATGAAATTTTCAATATTATTATTTCGGCAAATTGAGTTTTGCCCTTAACAATTTACCAAAAAGTGGGGAACGGAAGTGTCTTGATGGATACGTAGTGACTTAATGAGTTCCCAAGTTTCCGCTGCCTACCCTACGGCCTACCCTACTGCCTACCCTGCTTCGAGTATGCCCCTCGTAAAACATACAACGTGTTGAACGTGTTTTTATTACATACATTCGAGACAATGCGAGTGGTGTAACTTGATACATAGTACAAAGTTATACCCTTAACTAAGAGAAACTAAGAGTAAACATTATAATTATAGTTATTTTCAAATTGGAAACGATCCTATAATTTTTGTTAAATTAGAATTAAGCAATCAAGTTAAAATAAATATATGTTTATAAACATAAAACGAAATTTTTAAGGTCTTTTATCCCAACCATAATTATTTATTTTTGCCAAAACACATACGAGTACATATGCTCAAAGAAGCGAAATTCGTTTCTCTATATAATCTATAGAAGGAAGCGCCAGATTACGTAATTTCTACTAACCATTGTTCCTAAATCACTTTGGAGTAGACTGTTTATCTTCTACGCGAGATGCCCTATTGTGTAGAAATAAATAGTTTGATTCTCTAATAGCAATTCTTAAAACCGAATGGTCCAATCCATATCCATGTCAAAGGTATTTACTACCCTTTCATTTGCCGGAGTTTTCTCTAAGTATATACCTACGTAGATATATTATTCTTAGCTTCAAGCTGTGTCTCGCACATGACAGGGTAAGTCAAGGGAACTTGGGGACCTAGTGTTAAGTCACTCTGTTCTCATTCAGACGCATTTGTTCTTCACTGTCCACCTCATTTTGGAGGCATTGTGTGTTGAGTGATTTTATTTAAAAGTAAAAAGTGAATTCGACGTCACGCTCGTCTAAATTTACTGTAAGCGAATTCATAGGCCAAGTACTTTTATTTTACATTGTTGTGACACTGGTAAACGATATTTCTTTTAGAATCAACAGTATTTTTCTTACTTCCGCCAGAGCACTGACCTTACGTTTTTTATCAATTTGCTTGCACAAACATAGCTTTTTGATTCGTTCCGCGACCAAGAGCACCCGCTCTAGAATATCGGTCTTAATTCTTCATTTGTTAAACTAACACTATATTATTAAAATAATATATGAATATTCATATAATATAAGAGTATTAAATTATTGCTGATATTTTTTTTATAAAAAGAAAATCAACTTTACTCTTTAGTGTAAAGTAACGTTAACTTCGTTTACTAAAGCGGAGATATTAAAATAAATAAAGTATAATTATACTCTCACATGAGAGTTGAACCAAAACCCTTACGCTTACACTCGCACGTCCCACTGCGTCTTAATATTAAAACATATTTAATGAAAATCAAATTGTAACTAAGCACTTCGAGCGCGCTATCAAGTCAAGTAACTCAGAGATTTTTCGTTTCCTGGCATATTATGCCAGGAAACGAACTGGCTACGCCGTAGACTATACGTAGTAACTTCATAGGCTCTACATTGGTAACTGTAGTGGTATGTACCGAATGAATTAGTTAGTGATTTATTTTAAAGATAAATAATAATAATCATTGCTGAATAAATAATCCTTAGTTATTTTAAAAATATATTATGAAATAGGTAGTATATTGTGTGTTCCCAATAACTTCGATTGAAATAAACTGTTATGAAGAATTAAGGTACTGAAAATTCACTTATATTGTTTTTTTAATATTATTTCTTTAACCATTTATTTTTTCATGAAATATTATAAAATATTAAATGTTAACAATGAAATAGGAGCAAATATTTCATTTTTGAAGATACTGATTAAGACTGAGGCATGTTAATGACTCACATGCCTCAGTCTTAATCTTAAACTTAACTTAACTTAGCTTCACGCTATATCCCTAGCGGGGTAGGCAGAGAGAACGGAGCGCCAAACGCTACG
>JAXGGP010214972.1:0-13097 GCA_035584415.1 Eueides aliphera
TAAAATAACTAAATACTTCTCTAACAATAGGGACAAATTTCGCGAATAAATTTCATTCCAAAATTTAGCATAAACAATATACAACAATATGAATGTACAAAAATACGTACATTTATATATATATATATACCTTTAGATACACTTTTGTCAGATAAAAATCCTTTACTATATATAAATATTGGATATTTGTATAATTCGATTATCCTATGCATTTAAAAAACTTATATTTAAAATAACTTATATTAATTCTTAATTTGTCCTAACCAAGTTACGTAGAAAATTGCCAAACTAACTCTACGCCAGTTGGTGACGGGGCTTGTTCCCGTAATAGTGAATACATGAATGTACATTTCTTTCAGCAAACATACGCCTCAGTTGCTTGCTTTGGTCGAACAAATTTCTTAATGTCATTATTTTGCCGGCTGTAACCAAACTGCGAAACGAATTACCTTAATTAGATAAAGTCACTTATTTCTGGTTTTCTTTCGTAATTATTTTCCTTCATTTCCGAAAATAATTAGTTACTACTAAATACTTAAATTCACATAATAAAGATGTAACTTTTAAAGACCTTAGATGGCCACTTTAAATAGAAATACATTGTTACAAATACATATACTAAGCTTCACATGTAGTATGATATTTATGTGATGTGGCCGTATTAGCTTACACGACCTTCTCGTAGACAGCGCGAATGTATATAACGGCGCGACGACAACTTTAATAAAGAAATTGTGATTTCTAGTTCATAAATTATGAATTAATAATGATACTCGTAGTTATCAATCTTACAAATGTTTTAATAAGTCATCAGTTATAAAAGTTATATGATTAAGCTAAATTACAATAGTTGCTATTGTTAAAATATTAGTAGACCAACGTTTGTGGACAACAAGTTTTTGTAAAATTCACTGTGTGGGCTAGTGATGTAAATACGAGAGATCATTGCGACTCGAGGCATTCTCACTGGCATTCGTACAGTAGCACTTGCAAAGACTAGAAGTCTTTATTGTTGTAAATAAAAGTGTTTCAAGTAATATTCAGTTTTATATACTGTCATGGAAAATTGTGACATTATTAAAGAAAATAACGTCAACATTGCTGACGTCAACATTTTTAAAAACAACTCTGAAACTCTATAAGTACGTACAATATACTCAGGTACGTGAACGAATAATCAAACGCACGTCTAAACTGTGTACACTTCATATACAGATATTCATGGATAGCAATCGCAGTTACTTATTCTACTCAAACCTACATATACAGACAAATTCAATTTGTAATACTTTATTACATGTAAGTAAAATATTACAAATTAAGGTTTGTCGTCGCGCAGAGGCGCGTGTGTGCGACTGTAACGCGACAGAATCATGAATCCGATCCCCACTATATATATAGCGAAAAAATTAACATATTAAATATACGAAATAAAATATTTAACATTTTAATTTTTTTGCTCTGATAATCAAAAAACACGCAATGCTTTAAATTTTTAAAAGTGGAGAACAGCATGGAGTGTAGAGAGTTGAGTTACAAAGGAGTTCTTGTACACTGGGCACCCAAGATCCCTCTACCTACCCTGCCAAGTGCGGGATACAGAGTGAAGCTGAATTTTTGGTATGTAGTTGTTCTACGCAATCAACAAATAAGTTCTCACAGCGTAACGCCACATGCGCCGGGTCATTTGGCCGAATTTTACCGTGAAAGTCGTACTTTAACTTTCATAATATTGGCCATCTTTGAAGATCCTAAAAAAATAAAAATAGATTATTTATTTATTCTCGACTTGCCTTTTTTTTAAATATGCCTAAAATGAAAAAAACGTTAGATGTGAATAATGTTAAAAGTTGCCAAAGAATTATGCAAAAAATAATTAATTAAATTATATAAATACGAAAAAAATAAAACTTTTTCATTTCTATATATAAAAACCTTAATACATATCTAAGTTGGAGGTATTTGTATAGAGTGGATAAATAAATGAATAATTACTAATCGCTTTCTGGTTTAATTATGTTCATTCTACTAAAATAATAAACAAAGCTTTGTTTTTTTTACAAGTAAGCAAGTAGCTTACTTGTAGATAAACATCTTCTGACATTTGAACCTTTGAGCCATAGAGCCTGCTGAATGCGGCCACCTTAACGTGTCATACGTGATTAAACCGGAACGCCGGGACGTGGCGGTTAACGAAAACAGTCCGAAGGGACTGTGATGGTTTCCAGACGATTAACTGCATAAATACAGTAGGTTTACTAGAAAATATTTAACTAGCCTTTTATTTTGAGTGCTGGATTTTTATAACATAAATATATAATATTCAAACATTTTGTAGAATAGACGTCGGGTAATTATATATTTTTAAATTAAACAACCGACTTTGTTATATTTAGTATCATAATTTTTTAGAAACTCTAGACATTGAAAATTTCGTAATAGTACGTGGTCATGGGTAGACAGTAGAGGCCTCCGTCCTTGAATTAGCAAAATTTTATCACTAACGCCAACGATCTCTTAATTGCCTCGTGCCCTGCACTGGATTATTGCAGAATGAACAGCTTCACTTAGTGGAGTAGATTTAAGAGTTGAGGCTCTTCGTTTTAAATAAAACACTTACGCCCCTCACATTTCTCTGAATTTCGTATATTACATATTTAATTTATTCTGTGTAGCAACAGGGTAGCTACAGGTGTGTTTGCCGGCCTTTAAGGTAGAGGTAAACGCGCTTTTTGAAGGTATCCATATCGTATCGACCTGGAAATACTACCGCGGGAAGGCCATTACTCAAAAGTGATGAAGAAAATTCCTACGAAATCGCACAGTAGTAAAGTACAACGTGTCTAGCAAACTATTGTCGCTAGCGCTATAACAGCTTTAACATTTTAATGTACGAGAATATAATTCAATTTTAGGTTTCATCTTTTTCATTCTACAATACTCAATAAGATTATTATTAACGACATTAAAATTATTGAATGAGGTAGTTTATCTGGGAAGTATGTTTAGCAGAGACGGAAGATACGAAATGGGTGTGGAAATACATATTACTGCCGGTAACAGAGTCAACGCTGACTTAGCTGCATTGTTGAGACGGCGTAATGTCAGCATAGTTGCGCATTTGTCCGTACACAATGCAGTACTGGTACCAACACTATTATACGGTAGCGGAGTCAGTTTAGCTGGTCGCATACCCAATGAAAAGATACACAGAATGGTAGGTACTAGTGTGGATGTCACAGTGAGAATGAAGAAGAACGTGCTCAAGAAGTTTGGGCACGTCGAGCGAATTAGTGAAGAAAGAATGGCAAAAAAGATGTATGAAGGAAAAGTGAGTGGTAAGAGAAGGAGGGGGAGACCTCGGTTGACCTTTTAAAACACAGTATCTACGATACTCGAAGAAAGTCACGTAAAAAGCATGAGGATCCACTGGAGAGCATATATGAAGAGTTTAATGACAGTGGAAGAGGCGAAAGAGGTATGCAGAGACCGTAGCGTTTGACGGTCCGTCCTCCCTGACTACCCCGCTAGGGATATAGCGTGAAGCTAAGTTAAGTTAATTATTATAACCATTTTTATTTGTGTCTCTTATACTAAGATAATAACATTCATACTTGTGGCAGTACTCAATATCGTACTTTATCGGTATTTTAACCAAAAGTGTTGTTCTATTATTTAACTTATAACATACAAAATATAAATGTTGAATTCCATCCTTAAAAGTCATAGGCAAAGTCAAGTCCGCTGACACCGGTAACGAGACTCCCGCAAGATTTAGTTTCTTCTAAACTTCGGTTTCATAACTTTGCGCAGTTTCCTCAATGAACTCAATTGATTTTTAGGACATCTCTAGGGACTACTTGTATTTACTGTATTTATGTAAAGAACTTCCAATAAGCTTTTTCTTATATGTGTATTGTATATACTCGTCAAATTAGAGTTAAGGGATCATTCCCAGTGCAGTATTGGCATCAAATACGTACTTCTAAGAAATAGTAAACAAGGTTAAAGTTTTCAGTGATAAGTGTGTGTAGTGATAGCAAAGTAAAATATAGTTGTATAAAGTAAATAGTGTTAAATGCATTTGCCCTAACTGACAAGACCCTTTCGTTTTCTTTCAATATCTGTATCGTTTTTGAGGCCGGGAGTTAACATGTGTCCAAGATATTTAAATTTGTCAACTAACTGTGACTAATACACATACTGTACGCCCCCAATTGCCAGAACTTTGGAGATGTGTGAACCCGCATAATGCAGATGCTCAATGAATTGATACCATCATTACCTGGAGATTTACCTCTGGTCATACTTTTAATAGCACGAAAAATTTCTTCATAATTTAACTGAATCCCCAAATCTCTGCTAGTCTCAGCATGCCGCACCGACTCAATTAATATCATATTTATTCCATGTTCTTTCATTCTGCAATTTTGTTGCAGATGTACATTATCCTCTGCTCGTAAACGCTTCGGGTTAGTCGTACATACGAGTATATACACTAATCTTTTCGTTTAAATTTTTCGCCCGATTCCTCTGGATAACGAACTTAGTCTAGGGATTCGCGGGGTTGATTTTGTGCAAAGTTTTCAAAAAAGTTACCGTTTTCGAAAAACTAAAAAGGTGAATATAAGTAGCAGTGCTCTATAGACTGTATACTTGTGTTAACTACATACTATTCGAGCAGCGGACACGAAGTCTACCTGAGCGTTCTCCCTCTGTAGGAATGGATTTTTATTTAAATTGTATTTAAAATGTTTAATAAATAATAAATTTTAAGGAGTGGAACACTTCAATAGAAAAATAATATTAAATTATATTATTAAGCTTAGTCTGCGGTACAATAATCTGAAGTAACATTTTACATTTATTAACTTCGGAACTCAAAGCGACGTTGGACTGATTTGTTGACGCAAAAGTTTCCGCTTAATTTTGCTCCTCAAAGTTGTACAATATGAATAGTTAATAGAATTATTAGCTTTGAACGAAAATACCGTAATTCAATTAATTAAATTTACACACAGTTTTAATTGAAAACACCGTCGTTTATTTTGAAATTATAAAAAAATAAGAAAATATGCTAAAAGTTAAATAAAAATTAAATTATAATTATTTATACTATTTTATATATATATGAAAAATTCTGAATATGACAGTAAATATTTTATCTAGTAAAGTGCAAGATAATAATGCTTTGTAAAAATATTTTAATATTTTCATATTTAATATTTTCAATTTAAATATTTATATGTTTTCATTTCTTCGCCCTGGTAATAAGGCAAAGCGCGGCGTTGAGTTCCGCCACTCAACACGTAATGCCTCAAATTCGGCGGAAAGTGGGAAACGGAAAGTGGAACGGGGTGTCTTAACACCAGGTTCCCAGGTTCCCTCTGCCTACCCTACCTTGTGCGAGATACAGCGTGAAGCTAAAAAAAAATTATATATATTTTAGTACTAAATTCGTTTGTGTCTAAAAGTGGCACAATTAGATCTGCTGACTCCCCGGTGTGCTCTTTATTCTTCTATAAAACGACGAATTCACTTAACTTTTTAATAAAATCATGATCAGGCTTGTTTCTACAAATCGAATCGTTTCTTTCTCACAGCAATTTGTGACATTGTTTATTCCCAACAACGACAGATCAATGATCATTTCCTTCTGTAAGAAGCTGTCAATCAGAGATGATATATCATTGTAATTAAATGGCGCATTCTGTTGCGTAATATACAAGTATAGAGATTGCGATACAAACCAAATGATAAAATTCAACCACAGTTATGATCGTACATACCGTAGTGTGTGCTGTCATTTACTAAATCAAACTGCTCGTAACCGAAAGCCTTTGTTCCACCGCGTTCGAGCTTGGGTCGGAAAATTGCTAAATCCTTTCAGTACAATGGGTCTATCACTTCGCCTTTTTACGCTGAATTGATACTAGAAACATATTGCATCTTGCGTTATTATAATATATTTTTTCGTTATTCTAATAATAATTCTGTAAGAAACGAGTATTTTTGAATTATTTTGTCTTGTGTGAATACAAGCATTGAATGTAAAGTTCGTAATCAAACACATCTTCCACACACTATTATAATTTGATTGAAATTATTTTTATTATAATTAGACGAGACGTGTTATCTACAAAATAATGATGTTCATGTTCTTTTAAATTTTGCTTTATAATTATTATTAGTTCACAATTATCTACCGTTAAATATTTTTTTCAGAGAGCCCACCTCTGCGACGAGCTTCGACAGGTGAAGACTGCCCTTCATCAGATCAAGGTGCCAGTTTCCCGCTAGCGTATTTTAAACATATGCTAATTGAGCTACTGACAGGATTTGTTTGTTTTGTCGATGATAATTTTATATAATTGATATAATAATTACATCAACATTATATTTACGCCTTGTGATCCCTTAGCATAGGATCACCTGGTACTGATGGTGTCGTAAGAGGCGACTAAAGTACGAGTGGCAGAGTCACGTCGTCAGCAATGGCAACAGGCATAGGGAGACTCGACCGGATTATTACCACCCCCGGCATTTAAAACCGGCGTTAAGTAGTGGCTTCGGCCACTGCGTTTCGCATTGGGTAATGCCGGGCCCCGGTGCCCGTTCACCTTGTAGACTGTAGCTCTTCTTTTTTGCCGTGTCTTAACTATAAAGAAAAAAAATCAACAGATAAACAGTCAATCCGGTTACAATTGTTTAATTAAAAAAATATATATATTGGTCTTTTAAGTGTAAATAATTTTAAATTGTATTATTGTATAGTCAGTGATAAACTGTTTAAGTAATTTTAATTCTAGAAAGTTATTTTATATTCTAATATATTAGATTGTTTGTATTTTTAGAAATATATAAAATAAGTTTATTTAGATATAAAAATAAGTGTATATTCTCACAAATATGTTTAACAAACACAAATATGTGACAGAAAAAGAAACTCGTGTACTTACACTCAATATAAATATCAATATCTCCCGTAAATAAACAAAATAAAGCAATATATTAAGATAAATCTTTGCGTGATGAGAACATGAGATAAATGATAAAGCGACTGATGTTTGTATGAGTTGGTGCGACAAGAGTGAACTATTAAACGCGAAATCTTCTAATTGTGCAGGCGTATAGAGTTTCAAATTAAATTAAGTTTTTCCTCAATTTTAAGTAACAATTATGCGAATGTCAATGTTAAAGAAACGAATGCCATCATAACTTTAAACATCTTTATGTTAATAATGATTAAATTATTTGCATTAAGTTATACAAATGTTTCTTTGAAAATACTGTTCACATTATCAATGTATTATTATAATCGATTGAAGCTGATCTTTAAATTATTTAAGGCTAATTTATTTTTAATTTAAAATCTTACACTAACTTATCAATTGAGAGTGTTAAGGGAACAACAACACGTCGTGGGGAGATGCAGCAACAAGTGATGTAAGGAGTCTTTTATTATTTGTGTTAGTTTACTCTAAATAACCAAACCGTAAAATAAATTTACACCACTTCTATTAATTTTTTTATTTTTGTTGACAATTTTAATACTCGTATTATTTAAGTATGGGTACAGCTTCATACTTGTTGTTGACTTACCAAGTCACCTATTATCATCATATGACTATGAGACAACGAATTCTTTTAGAATATTTATTTCTTTGAGTGGGCTTTTCGAACTTATGACATATTGCTTACTAATGTACCTATCCCCTGCATAACAGAGTAGGCAGAGAGAACCGTCGTACCTAGTATTAAAACACTCCTTTTTCTTTATAATATTTTTGTCCCCCACTTTCAGGTGAATGATGATATTTGTAATTAAATTACCAAGAGAATTAATGAGGATACAGTTTCTTATTGATACTTGTAAGTCATTTAAATGTCACCCGTTACAAAGTAAGTGAGTAAGATTTATTTATCATCTACAACAGAAACAAGGAACTGCTTGTACATTAAATAATGATAAAATATTGTACCGTTGTCATGTTTCACCGCTCAATACGGTGTTTCTCATCAACGAAACAAAGTGAATGGCGTGTTTTGACATTTGTTCGCGTCCCTCGCCGGGTTACCTCGAGCTTGCAAATGTTCAGTGGTACGTTACAACGATGCAATATGAATGCAGAAAACGTAATCGTCCTAAAAATGTACGAGTATAAATATTTTATACGCCATAATTTAGTAGAGCTATAAAAACGGTAAACACGTCTTGGAATGACTTTTTATCTTCTCTAGGGATCAGCCTCGAAATATATTTACAGAACAGGCATTTTGATCTCTGCCTCAACCCATAAAGCAGTAAGAAAGTACGGCAACATTTGAGTTTACGAAAGTGATACGCATTATTGCTATAAAAACGCTACAAACATGACATAATTTGTAATAAAACGTTCAAAGCCAAGAAATATTATGTATACAATGTATGTATATTTTGGGAATATTTCGTTTCATTATTAATATCGGTTTTGTTTAGTTAGTTTACCTTTATAGAAAGGTAAATAATAAATACCTACTCAATTATACTAAAGCTTATAATTACACATTAAATTACGCAATCAAATAATAATAAAACAACATTTTTTTTAATATGGTGATGATAAAATTTATTATTAATTTTAATTAAAAACTAAAATTTCAGCCAAATGATTATAAATATTAAAACTCTCAGTCATTTTGTGGTTGGTTGCAGGTTTATTAAAGTATAGATACACAGAATTGCTGGAAAAAGGGGAATTTCAAACGACTGTAAATCTATGCCTAGAACCTCCAAAACCGCAATGGATGCTTTGTCATTTGTCTCAGTCGTCCAAAAGAACCGCGGCAAGTATTTGATTATTCCGATTACAACACAATGTACTATAATCTGTACAAATTCACGATTAATCAGAGCTTTTTGTTTTGTGCTTTTTTATAATAATGTTGCGTTTTCCGTTTGGACTGCCGTGGGATATTTTAACAGCTTTATTTTCTCTAGAATAGTACTGAGTTTGCTTGTAGAAAGTGATGTGTTTTAAAAATCATTATACAAATAATAAAACTTTATATAAATAGGTAAAAAAAAACAGTTGTATGGAAATAGTTTTGCAAATTGCACATAATTGTCAGAGTTACCCAAAGAGAAGTCCACTAATGTTGGACCGGCACTCGGCCCCATCACTACACACCGCAAAAAGATGACTAATAAATGAAAATTTTATTTTAGTCTCGAATGAAACATATCTACAAATATATAAGCTATAGTGACAATATTCGTAAATTATTTATGTAATTGAAAATTAACAACTGATGTCATTAAGTTACTTAGAATATTTTTATCATGTTTACACTATAGGGCTACAGCTCTTGTAAATATACTTTTCATTTTATTATTATGTCTTATTGTTTTACCATAATTTAATTTAATATTAATAACATTATATTTATATATAAATAACGCGCACCGGCACGAGAGTGTGACTGTAACCGACAGGTTGTGGGCTCGATTCCCGGAAGACGCATTACAATTGCGCGAATTGTAATTTGAAAGAGACGATCATTCTTCATAAAGACGAGTATCATTTAACGTACTGAATGTTATATGTTATTAAAACATTTCACATGAAGTATTTTATCTTGTAGCGCAACACTAATATAGTGCTAATGTGAGGAATTTCGGGATCGGGGCGAGTTATTTATATTGCAAAAAATGTAATTTTAGTTTTTTTTTTAAACATTAATTAATTAATGAAAACCATGCAATTATTTTTAAGGTAAAAAATATATTTATACACACACTCCGTTCCACTTCCGTTCCCCACTTTCCGCCGAATTTGAGGCATTGCGTGCCGAGTGGCGGAACTCAACGCCGCGCTTTGCCTTATTACCAGAGCGAAGAAATGAAAACATTTAATATTTAAATTGAAAATATTAAATATTTCATATCTTCGACTGGGGATCGAACCCAGAACCTGTCGGTTACAGGCAGCGCTTGTGTCGCTGCGCCACAATAGGCCTCTATTAAATATTTAAATTTAATTGATTAAATATTTCATTTCCTCGACTGGGGACAGAACCTGTCAGTTACAGCTTGTGCCGGTGTGCCACGACAGACCTCTACTAAGCATCTCAAATCTTTATTAGTTCGAACTTTAGGACTGAACTAACGCAGAAAACCTCTTTGCGTGTGCCGTCCTCACAGATTACGAGTAAATAATTAAAGAAGCAAACTAATTGAAACGACGACTCTACTTGAAACTCTATTATGCGTGCGCGCGTTGAAACTCAACGCCGCGCTTTTGCCTTATTACCAAAGTGAACAAATGACGCATTAAATATTTAAATTGAAAATATTAAATATTTCATTTCGTCGACTGGGGATCGAATGTCGGTTACAGTCAAACACTTGTGCCGCTGCGCTACGAGAGACCTCAATATTATATTTATTAATATCATAATTAAACACGAGTAATTGTGTTAAATTAACTTGTACGAGTATAATGGTAATTATTCCACTGTATCTCATTGCCACAGTCTGATTGCCTGCACACGCTGGGGACGCGAGATCGAAGTGCTAGTGCGATTGTTGTTTATAACTTTGTATTTATTGTGCGAGCTCGTTTATAAAGTACCTACTTATTTCCCATGTATTTTATGTAAAGCGATAACTTATATTTTGTATTACTATTTTGTCGAGTGTAACAGTAGGTTAAGGTTAAATGTTTTATTCATGATTTAAGCCCGGGTTCAATTCTCGATTGGCTCAGAATTTTTTTAACGTATCTCTGTTTATGAAGAATAAATACTTTTGAATGCATACTAGATTGGTGACTGTTTAATTTGTGTAGATTGTAGTATCAAGTAGTTGATGCTAATAAATGTTTTTTCAATAAGGGCGGGCAGATGTTGAAATGGAATAAAACAAGCTGTGTGTGGGTATTGACAATATTATTTGTTTATTTGAAAGACGCATGTGTGTCATTAAGTGTGGAATATGACATGATTTAAAAGCCCGCCTCGACTTCTTACGGTGGAACAGATCCGAGTGGTCCAATTTTCAACCACTCCTCTGTAGATCCTGCTGAATTTGAGCGATGGCATGTATTATGTTCACCTTTAGAGCATCGTTCCATTGTGGTTTATTTGCATAGACCTGCGACTTCAAGAAACCCCAAAGGAAAAAGTCTAACGCAGTCAATGGGAGACACATGGGAGATAACCTTATCCTCAGATCTTTCATGCAGAATGTCAATCGTGGCGTTTCCTGTGAGGCACGTAGCGCCGTCCTACTGGAACCACCTATCGTATATAACATATGCATATGGTTCAATATGAGCTATAAGAAATTAGTCTCCGTATAAACAAGCATAACGTATTTATCACAAATGGTTTTGAGTAAACAATTGCCGCGCGTCATCGTGATTAAGTGTAATTTTACGAAGTCGTATTTAGTTAAACTCTGATAGTTACTTCAATGGGGCATTTATCAGAAATGTGACATTAACGAATTTATACTAAGTGTAAGGAGGCAGATCTAAGTGTCATGCGGATAAAAAGGAGTGCTTTACTTGCTAACCAAAATGTAGTAAAATTTCCTTTTTCGTAGGTACTCTGCAGGCAAAGTGTTAAGGTAATTTTTTAAATAAGTCTTAATCAATATAAGTATAGAATAGGCAAGCTTTTTAAATTGAGTTAGAAAATAATGCATTTTTCTTATCTCTATTATAACTATGAAATTTTATATAACAGCAGCATAAATAATTATATCAGTAAAGATATTGTCAAGAAAAGTACATCATGTATGATTAAGCAAAGAAAACAAATATTTCTCGTACAAAACATAAATAAATACAGATATGGCTCTGAAGGTAGTAAATACATTCACATAAAAACGGCGCAAGTCGTTCTATACAACGTTATTACTCATTCACTCCGCAGTGTTTTAGCATCAATTTATATACGACGTGACTGTTTTGTTTATACGAAACAAATACTAAAGACCCGTTACATTTTTCTCTGGAAAGTAATGTTTATAAATAAAAAAAATTATAACTACAACGACGTAAAGATAAATTCGATATTCAATTTGTTTTTTCGATATTCAATCGTTGTTTCCCGCACGAGGCAGTCTTGAGAACTTAGCAATAAGACTGACACTTTCCGCCGTACATGTTGAGTGATGGGACGTAACGCTGCACTTTGCATTGTTGCCAGAGCGACGAATTGAAACATTAAATATTTTCTATGAAAAAAATTATTATTTCATTTCCTCAAGTGGGGATTGTACCCACAATCTGCCGCGTTAACTGTTACTTATAAAGGACTAATATGACAATTTATCATTTAAAGAAAAGTTATAACGAGGCTAATAATGGCTGAATCCCAAGCTAACTAACTAGCAATCTAATATGGCTTATTGTAATTTCATCTATTGAGTAAATAATAAAAAAATTCATGTACGTCTTCATACCATATTATTTTCTATAATGTGATATTTTCTTGTTGAATTTTTTAAAAGCTTTACTCGAGCACGTCTCTCGAGCATGTCTTTTTAAAGCAATGACGACAGCCAACGTACGAGACGTCGACTGCTATTTCTTTTAAGAACGATTTTTAAGTCTATGCAACAGAACATTGCAGCTTGCGTACCTTTCGAGAAACATTCTTAGAAACATCTCGCATTCTTATCCCAATACATAGCTACTGCTGTGATAACTAAATTTAGAGGATTCATCGAAAAGTTTTTATTTTATTTATTTTCTGCAAAAACAAAAGAATGGATTGTAAAATACAAATGTTGTAGTTGTGTGTTATATTTATTCGATTAATACCGGCGTTAAGTAGTGGCCTTGGCCACTGCGTTTCGCATTGGGTAACGCTGGGTCCCGGTGCCCATCCACCTTACAGACTGGCGGCGTGGCGGCGTGGGCGGCGGTGATAACTTATCATCAGGTGAACCGCACGCTCGTTTGCCGTGTCTTTGCCATAAAAAAGAAAAGGAAACAATTTGGAAATGGACAGAGGCCTGTCGTGGCGCAACGGCACAAGCGCTGCCTGTAACCGACAGGTTCTGAGTTCGATCCCCAGTCGAGGAAATGAAATATTTAATATTTTCA
>JAXGGP010215119.1:0-13088 GCA_035584415.1 Eueides aliphera
AATACAGCTTATCCTATAATACAAAATATACCTATATCTATGTAACAATCACAATATCAAAATATGAGAATATTACATTATGAAATCTGATATAAATTTTTCTAATAGATATTTTTTTAATATAAATTATATACTATAAAATATCTATTATTATTGAAAAAGTCATTCCCTCTCTAATTTTGTATTGTTGATAAAGTCATTTCCTCTCTAATTTAACACAACTCATTAATAAAAATATTAATGAAATACTTTTCTAATGCAGAAAATTTAAATGCATATTTTGTGCTTGCCCAAACATGTTAAAATTCCCAATACAATTTCAGATGAAACGGCCTTTGTGCAGAGCCTGCCCCGTATATTAAGCCTAAAAGAATGTCCTAACAAAAAAAAATTAACGTGGACAATAAATGGACGTACACTGAGGAATATCAATATTATATTCACGTATTTTTTTTAGCTTTACTCTGTATCCTGCACGAGGCAGGATAGGCAGAAGAAACTCAGGAACCTAGTGTTAAGACACTCCGTTCCCCACATTCCCCCTTCATGTAAATTCTCATATATTAAAGAAACATAGTGTTATTTGATTATTATTTTAAAATTTTGCCCAAACTCTCAAGTTATAAGAATTTTGTAAATATAAGACGACATATTTTTAATTCTATAGCTTTCCAATATCCTGTTTTATTTGATTATTATTTTAAAATTTTGGCCAAACTCTCAAGTTATAAGAATTTTGTAAATAAAAGAGGACATATTTTGAATTCTATAGCTTTCCAATATTTTATGTTGAAATAATATTTACATACAAATTTACCAGTTTTCTTACATACTGTACATATGTATACATATGTTTTGCTGATGATCTTTTCTTGCCACCTATGTTGGTGAAACCTTTTATTTGTGGCTGTATACAAGTATTCCTTTGGTGATTCTGGATAGTGCAAATGTTTAATGATAACTGTCTATTTCAAATAAACAAGCTTAAAGAGTATTTTTTATTGATCGATACTGGTTTTAGTTTTATTTTAATTTTTTTATTTGATTCAAACACATAAATACATTACATAAGCCAATAAAGGTTTCTTTTCACAAGTAGGCATCAAAGTACACAGACATGTTTTTGTTAGATCTGTATTAATTATAAAAGGAAAAGTAATTTATTGTATATAGGTATGTGCTAAAATTTATATACCTGTGTTAAGTTAATTGTCACCAAGCTCTCTCACACACTTAACACCAAATAATTAAGCAGTATAGCAATGGAACACCTGTAAACCAGCTTAAAATATGGAGGAACTTTCTTTTATGTTTCCTTCTAGAATGAGTGAGTTTGAGAAGAGCCTGTTACAATCTGGCCCTACAGCTCCAAGACCCACCGTAAAATACCTTTCAGCTGAATTTAACAATTTTAAGACTCTTGTATGGAAGTCTTGGATTACTTAAATCACAGGTTGAGTTAATTGCTTTTGGCATGGACCATTAAGACGCATTCAAGAAGAAAGGAAGATGGAAGGCTAAAACAACATTAAAGAACAATAAAATAACAATTACGGAATTTCTAATCAAAGTTCGTCAAGAGATCTTCATAACAGCACGTAAACTTTATGGAATCAGGAAATGCTGGACAGCTGATGGAGTCATCATTATATTACTCCCTAACAATGGTAAATTTAATTTCTTCACTTTCATAGCTCCAAAAGTTATTAACATTTTAGTTATGAATTCTAATGACAAGAACTAAACGTAAACAGGTAGAGCTTTGTTTTATCCATTCTAATTTGGTCGGCTTTTACGTAAAGATATGCTTTTTTAAGTTTCATTTTTCGAAAGGTACATTTACATAGTTTTTGATTGTTAATGTATAATTTTTTTAACGTTTCCGTTTTATATATTTTATAACTAAGACGACTTCGGACTTCAATATTTTGACAATAATTGATAGTAATGTATTTTTATATAGACAAAGAGTCATTTATGTCACAGACTACCTATTAATATAAATTTACTGACATTGTCTGTGTTCTTAAAATTGTCTTTGGTTATTTTAAGTTTTGTTTTATTGTTTTAGTGTATTGTTTTTTTTTAAAGTCTTTTGTTATTATATTTGTTATATAATTAACTTGTGCACGTGGATTTACTAAAATTTATATTCTATTATTTATGTTAATAATACAATATAAATTTTAGTAAACCCACGTGCACAAGATGTATATTGCCGAAAGCAATGTTTCACTAAATTCTGATTCTGAACTACTTGTTGATGAGCTATCGAAAATTTTAACCAATCCGTCAAAATCTCTTTCCCTGGTACATATCAACGCTCAGATAATTCCTGCTCACCTGCTCACATCACATCTTTTAGCTTTGGCAGCTTAATTAACTGTAAACTCGTATCTGAAACTTGGTTTCAGAAAAAGGCCTGTCTGCCTGTAACCGACAGGTTCTGGGTTCGATCCCCAGTCGAGCAAATGAAATATTTAATATTTTCAATTTAAATATTTAATACTATATATAATATACCAGAGCGAAGTTTTCATTTCTTCGCTCTGGTAATAAGGCAAAGCGCAATAACATCCCTGCAAATATTATTCAGCCCTCTCCTAATGATTATATCGGAGACCTGGAAGAACCCTATCTGGGGGCACGGTCGTGCCCCCACCAAGACGAGCCAAGCGAATCGCAAGGGCTTTACCTACCTTTTCTCGAAGTGTTTCGTCGTTTTTTTGAACTCTGGATGAGGTCATGTCTGATGAACCAGACAATTCATATTCTCAAGATATTATTTCAATAATAAATTCATTAAACATACGAAGTCTCAATTGAATAACTCAAATACTTTAGACTTTATTGATATCTAAAAAACATCGATTTCGTCACTGACACACTGATGATCTTCAAAATGTTTGGCTACTTCCTGAATTGCTAGAAAACTAAAATTTGGTATGTAATCGAAGTTTAGTATACAATCAACAAAAACATTCATAAACTTATAATTTTCGCATTCCCTAATCCGTAATTATAAGTAAGTAATGTGAGTATGCAAGAAGAGTCTTATAAAAATAATCTAATTTTATTGATGGGATTAGGATGTATTTTTTGCACATCTGCTAATGTGCAAGAAATAAGAATAATAAACACTAAAAATGCTGATGTAACTTGAAAGAACTGAAGTCCCACTTTCTTGAAAAATATATCAGATCTCATGTACAGTCAAGTTTATGAATCTACACGGCCTTACTCTACCGACCAAAATTTTACAAATTTTTATATATGGCTTGGTTGTTTCGATACGTACTGACGGTAGAGTCGATACGTACTGACGGTAGAGTCGATACGTACTGACTGTAGAGAAAGGTTTTTTAAGAGTATTACGTTAAAGTACATTGGACGTTTTTTACCCGCTTTTTGACAGTCAACCAAAATAACGTACAATTTTCTCATTTATTATCTGCATTTATTTTAATTTAAAACAAATACAGATAATAAGTATATACAAGAAATATGTATTATTAAGAGAGGAAAGTCGTGTCATATATGAAAATTGAATCCAGCACTATACTGAGGACTAATTCTAGAAGGATATTTTTGTTTACATATAATTTTTAGCATGTACTGGTGCATGGTTATAACGTTTAAAGCGCGTTAATCTTAGAAACTACTGATTGGATGGAGTAAACCAAAAGGAAGGTTTTTTTCTAATAAATAATAGTTGTTTTTTTCTAATAGATAATAATAATTGGTTTTTTTCTAATAGATAATAATTGATCCAGTAATTGGATATTATTTAAAATATTATATAATCGTACAAAGGATAATTGAAAAGGAAGAACTTTTATAAACCTGTAGTGTTCCTTTTGTGTTAAAGTATGAGAGGGAAGAAAACATTAATATGACCTACCTTGTTACTATAGCGAAGAAGAATGTGAATCGAACCCACAACTTGTCATGTGTACAGTCTCACGCTTGCGTTATTCATATACGATACTAAAAATGGATTGACCCATATATAACTTTAGTTTTAGGTTATTTATTTTTTGATATTTTACAAAAGATAAACGGATGTAAAAAATGTGTTTATTTCCAACATTCTCTGTCACATGAGCATGGATCTAATTTACCTGAGATCTGTTTTGAGTTACTTTTATAAGAGGCTGAGGAATCCTTGGTACGCACACCGAAAAGATTTTGGTATATGAAGAAATGTACGTCGTCAACTTGTGAAATTCCTTCTGAAATGTTCCTCGACAACATGACGGCTACTTCTTGGAACGACATAAGTAATCTTTTTGAAAAATGTTTTCTTCTATATTTAATATTCTAACATGTAACCAAACAATTAGAATTGATGACTCGTACCCACAAATGTCTCTGTCAAAAATTCATGTATCTGAACGCGACATAAAGCTCTTAAATCATTAGACTCCAGCAAAAGTGCAGTTCCTGACGACATACCGCCATTATTTGTTAAAATGACTAAAAAAAATATAACTTTTCCATTAAAATTAATTTTAAATAGATCTTTAGAAACTGCTACTTTTCCCACAAGTTGGAAATTCGCTAATGTTCTCCCCATTTTAAAGAAAGGAGATAAGGATAATATTCGCAATTACCGACCGAATATCGATGTTGAATATATTTTCTAAAATATTAGAGAGCATTGTGTGTTCCATACTCACAATTTATACCAAGAATATAATATGGGATAATCAACACGGATTCTTATCCCACAGATCAACAGTTTCAAATCTAGTTTGTTATGTTTCTTATGTATTGAAACAAGTAGACGACAAGCAACAAGTTGATTCTATATATATCGATTTCAGCAGTGCTTTTGACAAAGTAGACCATGATATCCTAATTCTACAACTATGTGCGTTTGGGATCTGTGACCCTCTTTTATAGTGGTTCCACTCATATCTAGCCAACAGAGTCCAACGAGTAAAAGTGAAGGGTCACACCTCAGATCCGTACATTTCTACATCTGGAGTGCCTCAGGGGTCCCACTTGGGTCCCATTCTTTTTTTCTTGTTTATTAATGATATCACACAAAACGTGCGTCATAGCAATTGCTCGTTGTTTGCGGATGACCTAAAACTCTATCGCACAATATGTACAATCGATGATACTTTCCTTAATGGTGTGCCATCAATAGAATGGCTCTGAATGTATCTAAGTGTTCATATATAAAGCTTACTCGCAAAGAGAAGGTTGTTGGATCTAAATATTTTATACACAATCAAGAGCTCCAAGAAGTTACAGTCATCAGAGATCTTGGGGTGTTCATTGATAGTGAACTCACATTCAATAATCGTTATAATCATATAGTTTCCAAAGCATGGGCTAGGTATGATTAAACGTAATACCATACATTTTAAACGACCTGACTCTATTGTAGCAATCTTCAATGCACTGGTCAGGAGAGTTTTAGAATACGCGATGCCGATATGTAATCCGTCCTATAAGATCCACGCAACCAGAATAGAAAGAGTACAACGCTCTTTAACAAGATACCTTGCATTTAAAGATAAGTCTTGTCCATTTAGAGCCGACTATAACCAGCGATTGTTCCATTTTAATATTCAGTCTCTAGAAAATCGAAGGCACGTAGCAGACTTAGTAATATTGTACAAAATTATTCATGGTAAACTAGATTCCCCTGAGTTACTATCACAAATCATGATAGCAGTACCTCATCGCGTTCCCAGACATCCCCTTAAAAATATATTTCTACCTAGCCATTCTAAGAGTAATCTAGGTAAATGTTCACCCGTCTTTTCTTCATTAGATACAACGTACAATAATCTGTTGGACCCTCACTTCGATATCTTTCACGATAGAATCGATGTCTTTAAAAAAATGTCACTACAACTTCAGTCGCAATAAATGATACTTTTTTATATATGTGTAAAAAGCAACAAAATTAGTACTGTGGTGGCTTTTAAACTATTTAAGAAACTTTTTATAATTTTTTTTTATTTTTATTAAGTATGATTGTATTATATTGATTTATAATTATTATAGAATTTATTGTAATCTGTATACTGTAAATGTTCTTCAACGTTCTTGAAAACTTGTTATTGTTGTATTGATCTTGTTATTGTTGTATTGATTTTTGATTTGATTGTATTTTTTTCTCATTTTGATTGTCATTTTATTTATTACATGATTTTTTTATTTTTATTACTGTAATCTCTGGATGTTTTTAATAAATGTTGTACATACCTATTAGTGATACATGTATCAGAACATGTCCGATTCACAAATCTTATTTTATATATGTTATGTTACATTGTATTGTTGGCATGTCTTAAATAAATAAATAAATAAGAGGCGTTTGAGATGTCTGTATAAATTGTTTTAAAAATCTTTCTAGAGATCTACTTCTCTTTACAAAATTTTATTTAAGAATTTTTTATTATATAATGAATTTATGAACCATCATGATTATTTTTAAAGTTCGAAGATAAATGAAAAAAATAATATTTTTTTGTTTAATTTTTTTCTGTAGCGATTCATATACAAGTTTCAGATAGAACCTTTGTTTGGGTGGTTACTTCTGAGATTTGCTATTTCTTTAAGAATTTTAGGTAATTGTATTAGTCTACTCCTAACCGCTTTCTCTATTAGGCCAGATTTACGCTTTTAACGGCCATTATAAGTTTCAGCAAGTGATGCAAGAGATTTACAAACAAATCTTAGTAATACTTATTTAGACCAACTAATAAACAATTATTTTAAAAATATACTAACGGTTGAAATATTAATGTGAAATTCTCACATAGGTTTATGTTATTAGCTATTAATTTATTTGATGTTTGTAATTTATTTACCAAAACAATTTTTTCCGGAGCAAATAATTACATAACATAAGCCAGTGTTATGACTAATTCGACAATCCTTAAACCTTTTCTGCAACTTGGTTGTCGTCATGTGCAACTTCATTTGCATCGACTCTATGGCCAACGAGTGGTACTTTCATTTACTACCAAATATTACATAACAAAATCTATACTAATATTGCTTACTATGTGGAAATATTTTCAGTTTATATGTAAAAAATGTTTCAGAAAATGTCCATCAGGCCTGCTCTTTTATGTCTGTAGGCAAAGAAGATTAATTGAGTGCCGAAACTTCAAGACATCGTTTGTTTAGTGGCAGCGAGAAGGGAAAATTAAAATAATATATGTATATACAACCGTTTTATCCAAGAAACGATATATCGAACTGACAACTTCAGTCTTGTTTACAGTCAGTCACTTTGCATCACGATGACCTCAACCCTGTATCATTTTTTGTTAACTGCTGATAATAAAGACAAAGCTGCTGCTGCTCATAATAAAGACAAAGTTTATATACTTTAGCTGTTCTATTGTAGTTATTTATGAAACTTAACGATTTTTTTTATTTAAATTGGTCTATGGAAACTGTAATTAAAATGGAGGATATCGTGACATGGTTTTCTTCCTATTACCGTTATATGTTGCATTTCACTTGTTTACAGGCACTCTCGTGTTCAGTGACATAACTAAGCGCCGCGTTTGACCATTTTATCAGATTGAGGTGACGACGATTTTTTTAATCATCTTCAAAAAAATATTATTTTTCGTGTCACAAGTTTTATTTTTTTTTATAAGACATAATACGGTGTTAAGCTTAACTAATTAATTATTGAGCGAAAGATTAAGCATATAACAGTACAGGTATAATACATTTTTTTAAATAATGCCTCTTCTATTTAATTACATAACTATTATACGATTACTTACGGATAGTTTACATTTGGTAAGATACTTCAAATGCTTAATAAATTTTATCCTAAATATTAGTACAGTATATTTCTAATTGACTAATTCTAGTATTTATTTTTCAATAGAATATTTAAAATGAAAAGGAATATGCAAAAAACAAAACGAATAAAGTTACCGGAAACCTATGTAAGTTTATTACATTTCGATCTTTCAATAAACATAGTAAATAGTTGTATATGAAACTATAAATCAAGTTATAAATGGTGTCAGAATGAGTTGTCATGTTTCCCGCCAAATGGCTGTTCTGTGTTCTTCTAATGCGGGCGTCGTATAGGCATGACGCGAGCGTTGTTCAGCCTGAGGCGAAATAAAAAACGAAGTACTCGGGCCATAATTATGTTTACACTTATATTATGAATAATATATAATCTGTGTTATAATTTTCCCTTTATAGCTTCACGTCGTAAGTCTACTTAATTATATTATTATAAAACTTATTAATTTGAGTTCTTGTTACTAATCTTTTTCTTTATTTTTATTTTTCTTACATAAACATTATAATAATTAATTCTTATATTTAAAAATGCTTTAAGTTGAAAAAATAGTAAGCATTATAAGTATACATTAATATATAATATGAAATAAAACTGAAAAGTACGAAAAGTTAAGACAATCGGTCTCAACTTCGTTCTCGGTTATCTTCGGTTCCCCACTTTCCGCTCAATGTTTCGAGCATTGTGATTTAAGTGTTGGAACTCAACGCCGCGTTTTGCCTTGTTACCTTGTTACAGTTAAGAAATAAAAACATCAAGTATTTAAATTGAAAATATAAAATATTCCTCAAGTCAACAATCTATCGGTTGTGCAGCTGCACCACGACTGGCCTAATATGATAATATAACTTTAATAATAATGAAATCGAATAATATAAAGTCATCACTCAAAGCATTTATCCTCAATATTCGTTATACGTAAGGAAAACTAAGTAAGTAATATATTCAGTTTGTATGAAAGCTTCTTGGGGGGAACGATACTTAAAAGAATCGTAGATTCATCAATCAATTTGCTAAAGCAATGGACGGCAAAGTTAAGTTTGTATTATAGCGGGGATGAAATAAAAAATTAGATATAATTTTTATACGTAAATATTTATATAAAATACTTTGAGAAATCATTTTTTAGAGAAAACTACCATAAAAAATCAGTCCCAGTTATCTGATATTTTATTTATTCGCAATATCGTTGAACAAACGCAAAAAAGGTATTCGTTCCGTAACATTATGATGACTGAAAAAGATACTTCTCTTTACATTTAGACAAAATAAATATTATAAGACTAATAAATTAATAATTATATATTCTTCGATAATAAAACTATTTTATTTCAGAAGAAAATCATACAAAATCACATATTATAATATTAAAAAAAAAAACGATCAAGTGCAATTTGGACTTGCCTACCGATATTTCGTACTAATTTGGACTGTATGTCAACAATAAATACAACTGTTAGAATTTGATAAACTAAAGTTTTTGTTTTATAGTGTTTTTATCTTCTCGTTGTTTTCCAAACGGGGTAGAGGAGCACTAAGAAATAATTTTATATGTGAAGATAGTACTTTAACTGTTATTTCTTTTTAACAAGCATGGAGGATGGTTGTTGTGTTGCGTAACACGTTCTCGTTCGCGTTTTGCCATACAACGTGACATTATCAAAGTGATTAGTGACGGCTGGTACGCTTGCCATAAACTACTTACAAAATAGAATAAAAGAAAGGTTTTATGGGAATGGAAATCAACAGATTTTGCCAGTTTATGTCGTAAAGTCCACACAAATAAAGTTGAAAATTAATGATCAATATAATAATGTTTGTGGCCTGTCGTGGCGCAGCGGCACAAGAGTTTGACGACAGGTTCTGGGTTCGGTCCCCAATCGAGGAAGTGAAATATTTAATATTTTTATTTTAAATATTTAATGTTTCATTTCTTCGCTCTGGTTATAAGACAAAGGGCGGCGTTGGATTCCGCCACTGATCACGCAATGTCTCAAATTTGGCGGAAAGTGGAGAACGGAAGTGCAACAGAGTGTCTTAACACTAGGTTCCTGGGCTGCCTCTGCCTACCCTGCCATGTGCGGGATACAGCGTGAAGCTAAAAAAGAAAAAAAAGTAAAATAAAATAATGTCGAAATATCTACCAGTACATCCAATATTTCTTTACAATTACCTTCACAGTGCTGAAACCGATTGTATGATAAAAATATTTATTGACTCTATATTCTAGTTTCTTAATGCTTGATTATTTTCATTTTTATGAAAAAAGGACTTTAGTTCTGTAAATTAGAATATACTTTAGTTTTTATAATAAAAATGAAATTGATCTCAGCTGTGGATATCCTTTTAATATTTTCCTTCTACGACCATTCGGCTTTTCATAGTACTTGGGTAAGTGAAAACTTTCAATGTTAGTAAATAGAAATGTTATTTGCTCGTGTGCGATTATACTGAAATCGAAACGTTGCAACAAGTTATTTTAAGACCTTAGCGTTATTTAAATGTGTAAATAATAATATAAGTTACTGTTTTTTAAGGCCTTCGTCGTGGCACAGTAGTATAAGGACGACAGAAGGTGGCATACGACGGGTAGGTTCGATGTCCACTCGGGGAAAGAATTGTTGAATTATATCGCGCAATCTATGCATTAGGCCCTAAAGATTCTTATTGAGAAATATTTGAAGACATTAATATATTCGTCATTGCCTCTCAATACACTTTTAAAAATGTATGTATGTTTAGAAAATATTCATAGCTTTAGCATTGTCGGTATAATATTAAAAAAAATTGAACTTAGTGCTCCTATAATTTGATTGCGTTGAGTCCGTAATTCTTTTATGGGACCATGTGTGCGCTTATTTAATAGGAGCCCAGAAAACATCCGAGAATTTTCTATTTCACAATATTAAAAAGTTGTGAAAAGACGTATGAGTGCTAAAAGTTATTACGAAATAAATGATTTATAAATTATAACTCGCCTTGGGAATGATATGCTCGCTCTAGGCAATTTCAAATGTTCATTGTCACTCATAAATAATATGATGTACACTTTTGATTAAAACAAAGACAAGTTCCGCTGAGTTTCTTGTGCTGGTTCTTCTTTGTCTTCTCAGTAACTTTAGTAAACTGGAAGTAAATTTTTTGACGTTAAAATAATGACATTTGTAAATTTTTAATTTACATAAAATATATTATTTAAAATTGAATTTGAATTTAATATTTCTTTGCCATACAAAATGGATGAGGAAAAATTATAAATATATCTTTTATTTTATCGTAAATTCAGTTCAGATATTTTCTAGCGTTTTCGTGGCAAGTGTATTTTAGAATTCAGCTGAAATATTGACATTTCAAAGGCGGCTTTGTTAAAGTCCTGCGCAAAGATTGACAGTTGACATCAAAACTTTACGTTGTACACGATTTTTACAATTTTTAGAGAATAACTCAATGGATATGTTTATATAGTTCCAGGTGGATTTGTGATATTTAGTAGGTATAAAAGAATATAATGATTCGAATATTATAGTTTCAAAGAGCCGTTGTGGCGGCATGAAACTTCATCTGAACGTGTAAGCGATGGTGGATACAAATATTTTATTCCTCGCTCTCCTAGACAATTTACGGTATTGGAATCCATTATGACCAGTAACTGAATAATATATTATTATTTCATATTAATTATATTTACATAAATAAATAAATAGTGTAATATCAAGGATTTTATTCAAAAATAAAAAATCTCTTGAAATTATTTTACTAACATTTTTATTCCCAAATCCACTGCAATTTTGATTGCAATGTTTTTAAAGTATGTATGAACTATTTTGAATCAGAACATGTTCTGAATAGTGCAATGCCCATATTAAAAATTATACTTCAATTTTCATATTTCATTTAAAAAATATAGAAGTAATTTCAGGTAAAAATGTGAATCTGCATGCAACCGCGGAGAATGGAGGAACGTAAACAATGCTAGCGGTTCGTGGCATTTAAGCTTGGTAATTATGAGCTGCCTTTTGTTTCAAATTATAAAGAAAAGGCAGATTTTAATGCTGTATAGTGGTTTGATGCTCAATATTTCATAAAACATATTACTAACCATACTATATTATAAAGCTGAAGTCTTTCTTTGGTCGAACATCTCATTAATTACTGAATGAAATTTAAACATATATATATTAATGTATAAGATAGTTCGTCTGTCATCCTTTTCTTGGTCTCTTCTATCAAGTTTAATGAAATATTTAGTCACTAGGTTCTCCTCAAAATCCTTAATTACATGAACGTCATAAAAATATACTACCAAGACACTCTTTTCTCCACTTTCCTGGACATCCTGTCCTTTATCCGAACTTATCTCCGATGTTTTATACACTTGTTTTTCCAGCTCCATGCTGTATCCCGCACGTGGCTAAGTAAGTACAGGGAACTTGGGAACCAAAATATTAAGACACTTCGTCCCGTTCCTTACTTTCCGGCGAATTTGAGGTATTCCATATTGATTGACGGAACTCACCGTCTAGTCTTGTAACCAGAGCGAAGAAATTAAAATATTAAATATTTAATTTGAAAATAATGAATGCTTCTATTATTCGAGGGGTGATCGAACCTACAACTTGTCGTTTACTCTCACACACTTATGCCCATGACAGGCCTTATTTCAATTTATTTATAAATAATAAATAATAATATCTATGTTTTTCAGTGTTCAGATTATAAAGACAATTAACATAAAGTTTTTTAAAACATTTTATATAGTTCGTAGCATAATAATACATCTCGCTTGGAAAAATAAAACTTCAAGGAGTTACACTTTTACCTTCGAATAGAGGTAAAAAAACTGTCAGTCTTCTGTATAATCTCACTCCGTTTGTGTCAGATTAATGCCCCTTAGGATTATTAAGACGGCAAATGGCGTGCAATAGTGTTTTTTTTTGTTTACAGATTCGATGCTGATTTTAGATAGTTTTTTTGCAATCACGTTGTAACCCGCACAAGACAGGACAGGGAGAAGGAACCCGGGAACCTGTTGTTTAGACACTCGTTCCACTTCCGTTCCCCACTTACCACCGGATTTAAGGCATTGCGTGTTGAGTGGCGGAACTCAACGCCACGCTTTTTTTTGCAATCCAAGTGTCAGTATCAGTATTGAATGTAATTGATACAATTTTTACTGAAAAATAAAAGCAAAAGAGCCGAAAATTGCTTTTTTTTGCTGCTATCACGTGTGATAAATATCGTGATATCAGTAGGTACGTCTAAAATGAAAAATAAATGAAGTACA
>JAXGGP010215189.1:0-13085 GCA_035584415.1 Eueides aliphera
AAGATCGGGAACATCTGATCCGTAAGGGACTAGCTAGTCTGTAAGTCATATAGCAACTATGCCTTAGCAAAAGTTAATAAGAATGATGAGCATTTTCTGTTGACGTATAATAATGTATTTTAAAATACACCAAACAAGGAAACTTACCAGATAATTCTCCGAAAGCATGTTTCCCGTTAGTTTAACACAAACAATACCGAACGCAAAAATTGTAATATTCTATAAAATTAATATTAAACAATATCTTTATACATTTAATTATTATGCAAAATTTTGTAATTCTTTTTGAATTGAGTTGCTACTTTGTTTTATGTACTCGTAGATACGTTTTTACGTATACGTATAAAATGGATAAAGGATTTATTTTTTAGTCAGTGTGAATTTAGACAAATCCCCTTTTATTACTCCTCAGAGAACCCACATGCTAAATTTTACAAGTTATGTTAAGTAACTTTGGCTGTGCGTAGCCTTTCAATCTATTAGTAGAGAACAGCTTTTCAATAAATAGATTTTCGATCTTATTAATTTATAAGTAAAATGACTCGCGAATTGTAGTATCCTTCTATTATTATATAAAATAATATATTTCATCATTGTGGTAAGCTTCCTTGAAAACAATATTATAATGATAGGGGATATTTTTATATTTATTTAGGGGTAAATTTAACTTTAAAATTACTTCCTAAGCAACATTATGTAGTAAAAATGTCTTTATAGTCTTTAAAAATGTCACCAGCGGTTACGTCTATGACGAATCTATTAACGAAATAATATAGCATAGAGCCTTTCTCGATAAATAGATCATCTAAACCAGTAGCTTCGCCGATTATGGCGGCTTATAATATTAGTTAACGTTAGTTATTCTAATACCTAAAAAAACAATGGCATATAAACTACACTACGTATCCAATGTACATAATTGAATAAAAAATTAAAAAATAATGTATATTTACAAATTATTTCTTTAAAATAATTTATAAATATCTTATATAGTCACATAATAACAAATAGAACATAATTTAAATTCATTTGTTTATCTCTTTGTACCGACTGTTCTGCTTGACTGCAAAACGTTAAAGCAGTAATTAATCAATTTTCTTTAAAAAACTTTAATAATATTCAGAAATTTTAAGTGACAGAAGACACTAGTACCTACTTTAAAAATAGAAATATTTCAAATATTTAGGGTAAATCTAGGATAAATGCCCCATTTTTGCAGATAGCCTCTTAATATCAAAAATATAGTCATATAAATAATATCCATTAATCAAACTAGTTTCTTCATGTTCAATTATTTTTTACTTTCTTTTTAATTGTCAATTACAGAATTATCAGTATTTAGCTTTTTAATCTAGAATCCTGATTTCTTTGCTTCACCGTAAAAAAACTAAGAGGGTTAGATTTCTACAGTGTGGCAAGATGTCTTTATATATTTGAATTATTAATATTATTTTTCATATTTTTATATTTATATCTTATCTTGTGATAAAAAGAAAAGGACAGGAGTCTTATAAAAAAGACTCTAATAGAATTATCTTTGATCTGCAAAACAAATTAGAAGATAATTAATTCTATTACGGCGTTTTAGTGAAGCCCTGGACCTTTTAAGTAAATATCAATTAGATTTTTTTACTTAAATAGTATTTACTTTCTTCATTATTCTATTGTGCATTCTATGTCTTTATGTCGTATTCTTATTTTTTTTATTTTCTTCTTTCTTTTCATTTTTCAAGTATAACTAAGTTTCTGTTTGTTTTGTCCTGTAATTCTATCAATAATTTAATAATAATTGAAAAATGAAATAGAAATTACCTAACACTAAATAAATAACTACCTTAAGGAACTAAACTATAACAGATTAAAAAAAAGCTATTTCTAACCTGTAACTCCCCAGCACTTTTTTAGCTAGTGAAGACTTGAATTTAGTTAATTTATATTAGCTATTGACACATATAAATATTAATTAATACAAAAACACACATACAAATGTTAATAAAAAGTTACAGTTGTCTGGACTGAATTTAAGAATTAGAATATTCGCGACGTAAAATATAAAACTCTTAAGCAATGCTCTTACTGTATAGAAATGTAAGAGACCCTAGGGACATTAATGCTTTCAAAATTCGCGGTGACCTTATTTTTGTAAGGGATAGATGTCATTTTAGGAAAAATAAACGCAATACAGTTGTAATTTAAGCAAAATAATGGTAATTGCCTTTCAATATGTTTTTAACATGCTAATGACTCAACACTGTTGAAATAAAAATTATGCCATTACTAGTTATAAAGTAGTATCAAGCAATGAACACTTACATTTAAAAATTTCAAGCATTTTAGCTATGTCTGTTACTCATAAAATCGGAGAAAATCAACCCTGAGCTATAAATAAATATAATAAATAAAACATGTAAAAAAATGTAAATGTAATTTTAAGAAATGGGGTATCTATCTTAATTGGGCATCTATCCTGACTTTACCACCACTCAAGAAATATTTAATATTTTATTTCCCTCAATCTGCTAACGATTCAAGGCGCGGCGTTGAGTTTTGCCTCGTAATTCCTCCTGAAGTCGGTAGAAAGCAGAAAACGAATAGTTTTGTTGGAAGCGGAGTATCTCATCACTAGTTTTCCAGGTTCTTTCATATAAGAAATATAGCGTAAAGCTGGAACAGAAGTGTTTGTCAAAAATAAACAAAAATAAATTATACATTATTAACACGTATTCATACCTCTCAGGAATGATATATTAAAATTTATAATTTTATATTACTCGCTGTGAATTTAAAAAGACTAATATAATAAAAACATTTATAAATAATTAACTTATTAAGGAATTTGTACAATAAAACTCTCTGAGGATTTAAATTCTTGATCGCTCGAAAAACACGGTCAAATGTATATTTAATAAGGTCTGAATTTATTCAGATCACGTTACATTTTATTAATGTACTCATTTTGTTTTTTTATCATATTTTATCACTTTATTTAAAATATAACACCATTGTTTTATCAATATTAGTTAAAATAGAGAGATATTAATTTAGGATAATTGCACAGAACGTAGACAGGGCTATTTGTTCACCCGTTTCACCCAATATTCTGCTTAATCAAATTAGACAGAGGAAAATAGAGTTAATACGCCTCGTTCCTGATTTTTTGAGCAATTTTAAAGTCGTTTTCTGTTGATTGGCGTAACCAACAAGCGGGAGCTTTTAAAGTTATAATTATGAGCCATTATTACTAATTATTATAAATAATTGGAGTATTTCCCTTTTCGGACTTCACTTTGAATGAGATGTATTTATTATAAAAAACTTTAAATTTCATGAAATTCAGATACTTCCTAATTTCATGAAATTAAGATACTTCCTAATTTCATAAAATTAAGATTTAGAACGATCGATCAAAAAATATTTAATAAGTTATTTTTATAAAGCGTATATATTTTTTTAATATCATACTACATATTAAACGTAAATATCTATAGATAAACTGAAAATGAACTTGTGAACTTTGTTATTGGACCCGCTATGTTTTGAATTCTAGAGGAAAAGTTTAGAACCAAGTGCTAACGTAGAGTCAAATTCGTTCTGCCGACCGATATAAAAGTATGTAGGCCAAAGCGTGTTGTTTGAATACACATACTATTATTATTTTGTGGAAAATAAAGTTCTTGTACTGGAATGAAATATTAGATCTTTTAATCTGAAATGTAAGCATGCAAATATACAATTTTACAAAATTTTCCTTATATATTTTTGGCAATAATGCATAATAGCTAAAGATTTAAATTTACGCTTAAAGTTTTAAAAGTTTTTACGCTTAAATAAATATTAAAAAAAATTATTATTACGGGAGGATAACAATAAAAAAAATATAAATATTCATCATAATTTTATTTGACTAATATAAGATATGAATAAAAATTACAAATAATATATTTCTTAAATATCAACCAAAAACATGTTACAATAACATAATATAATTTAAGAAATAACTATAAATTCTATTTTCTGTATGGCACTTTCAATTATACCTAAAAATATGTTAAATGCTCAAGTCACTTATGTTATTGTCTTTGGCAAGTAGCTATTTCTGTGCAAAATAAGTTTTAATAAATAAAGTTATTGTCAACAAAAACGCTTGATCTCAATGGATAACTTTGAGGATTTCTTCTTAAAGCTTCATATTGCCTCCAATTTAGATACCAAAAAGGTTGGCTATCGACTGGCATGGCCCTTACCCTATTTATAAAATTAGTATCTCCTCGAGCCTCTATAGGAGTATCTACATTTCTGCTGAATCTGTTCGTCAAAACGTCATTTGATAATACGGAAGGGTATCCGATTGCCCTAAAGCCAGCGTAAGAGGGCCTTTGTGCTCCAACAATGTAAAGTAGTGAAAGGAGTACTGTGATCTTGTATATTGCCATTTTACCTGAAAAAATAGAAATTAATTTATGTAAATGTCAATGCCAAAATAATATATAGTTGTTTTTTCTGAATAGTTTATTATTAATTGAAAATATAATTTAAATAAATAAATAAATGAATAAATTAATATTATAAATATAAAGCAAAACATACTACTACAAATGCCTTAAAATTAATACAGTAATACATTAATAATAATTAATACAGTAATACATTTTTTAAATCTATTACTTATTAATATATCACTAAAAGCTGTTTAATATAATAAGGTAAAGCGCGGCGTTGAGTTCCGATACTCAACACGCGATGCCTCAAATTCGGCGGAAAGTGAGGAATGAAAGTGGAACGGAGTGTTGTGACACTAGATTTCCGGGTTTCCTCTGCCTACCCTGCCATGTGCGGGATACAGCGTGAAGCTAAAAGCTGTTTACTATAAAGTTTATTCACCTTTTCTTGAATAAGTATATAAATTACTATAAGAGTTGATGATGACTCGCCACTGTGAAGGACTCCGTTATTGTGAATTTAACACGCGACGGGCTGCATAAATATAGTAAGTAAACGTTTATCTTATACGTCATAGCGTGAAGAGCTACTAATGATTTAGAAGTGGACATTTGTGCAAATTAATATAACCATTTTATAAATTAATTTGTTATACAACTTCTTACTTTACTTACTTCTTCTTCTTACTTTACTTACTTCTTACTTAACTTCTTACTTACTTACTTATGTTTGATATCAATTTTTAATCCATTTATACATATGTCTAAAATCGCATTATTGATTTTGTACAGTATGTGAAAATAAATTTAGAAGAAAAAAATACCAGTAGATATCTGTGCAAGCTCCGAATAGTTTCATTAAATTAGTTATTTGTAAAGACCATTTCACATTTATTTCTACTAAAAATGACAATTAATTGTAAATCCATTTTATTAGTTAATGTATACTGCATATTATTATTTAACACGACCTACATTAACTAACGACAAAAGTTACAGTACTTTCTAATTATTCTTAAGTACACGTAAATTCCAGCTGACGCGTCATTTCTTGCCGATGACCTCACAATCTTGTCTTACGTTCATGAACCGCTCATTCAAAGTGGCTCTTTTTTCTAATGTAAATGGGACTTTTATATTACTTTTTAAAAAGTAATTTAACTCAGATTTCTTGGGTATGGTTAAATGCAAAACGTATCAGCTGTAGAGAATATGAAGATGTTTTCTGATTTTAATAAAAATGCTCTGATGACTCATATGCTATACAGCTTGGGTAAATGCGTTTTACACAATAACAATAATTTAATTGCGTATTATAGCGTTTATTACGTTTATTGCGTATTATTAGCGAAGGACAATAATTATATTATTTTTTAATGTTATATTATATATTTTAATTATTGTCTTACGTTTTACTTTTTTTACGTATATTGCATATATCATCAACTTAGATATAATTTTGTATGTTCACTTATCATACAAATATTCAAATTTCGTATCAATATTGGTAAAAAAATACATTTAATGTAACTAATGTATAATAAAGACCTTAATTAAATCAAGATCAAGCTTATCAAATTTCTACACGAACAAAATTTATATAATTACCGGATCTGAGCAAAAGTTTACGAAATTTTTAAAAATTCCAGAAGAAAATTGAGTAACAAAAACAAAACCTCTCCTTCTATATAAAAAAATATTATTTATTAAACCATCAATATAAATAAGATATTCTTTATTATTTCATGATAGGGACTATACAAATAAAATAATATTTTTAAGAGAAGTAACTACAAGAAGAGGAAGGATCAAATTCAAAATTAAGATGTAGAAAAGCATTTTGCTTTTGATGTTGAAAAATAAACTATATAACAAAGAAAGCGAAGCGACATTCCTAACCAGTCTAGCTAACAATACTTATAAAGAGTATGTTCCATTTCATTTCAATGATAAAATAAGCAGAAGTATACGATCACAGAGTAGTGGAAAACTCTTGGAAGATAGAATATCTAATGAGCGTTTGAAAAGCACATCGGATATTACACTTGGCATTTTAAACTAGTTATTCAATAAAATAATTGACACTGACAAAATACCTCGAGAGTGGTTATTTTAAACAATAATCCTTTGCATTTGAAAGCAAGCATAAATCAGATATAAGAAATTATAGACCAATAAGCGTGAAGTTTGAATAAATCTTCTCTGAGATAATTCTAGAATAGATGACAAAATTCTTCGACGAGATTTAATCAAAAGACCATGCGGTATTCCGAGCGGTTTTTCTACAACCGACTACATACATACATCTTTACAGCAAATAATTAAAAGATACAAGACGATATTTATAAAAATCTTTTTGGTTACATGAGAATTATTATTTAGAAACCAAAACTGGAAAAGCTACCGAATTTACATTAATGAAGCAAAATTAAATCATCTTAGATTGGCCGATAACCTAAAATTTATTACAGACAATTCGGACTAGTTATAAAAAACGCTAAGTCTCCTAGTTAAAAAAAAACAAAAGAAATGCAGTAGGTACGGCTCTAAGGTATAGGAAAAAACCCAAGTAATGACTAATAGCAAAAATTATCATTTTTTGTAAATAATTATATGATTGCGTATGCAATCGCAATAACGGTCAATAACATTATAAATCGAACACACTTGTCAAGGAAAAGTTATTAATTAAATTATTATAAAATTTAAATTATTAAAGATATTTCTAGAATAAATGATATATCAGTAGAAGTAAAGAAGAAAAGAAGAAAAGCATGTATAACTCTTGCATCCTTCCTATCAAAAAGTATGATTGCCAAATATGGGCTGCAATAACATGGAAAGAAGTATATATACCATATATAAAGTAAAAATATAAATGAAAGAAAAATAATTATCAGAGTAGAAAAGAGAAGTGGTCTTAAGACGTCATAGAGTGGTATCCAAGGAAAGGAAAACCAAAAAGTCTTTATTTAACATTCTATTAAAGCGCAAAATTAAAAAATAATGTATGAATCATGTTGTAGCTTCATTTTTTGCAGATCTATAAAAGTAAATGCGAATTTCGAATAATCTCTCTATAGTACCCTCTATGAAACACTGAAGTAGAACGAAAAATATAACGAACTGAAAACTAGGATTATACTTATTTGACCTAGTAAGATGTTGTTACAGTTTACTTGCAAGACTATCAATTATAAAAATGGTATCGATACATATGTTTTATTGTTAAAAAAACGTACAAAACGTGTATATTTTAAATGTCTCTTTGTATGTAGCGTTCAGTATTGTCTCTTTGTATGTTGCGGAAACTCCAGGAACGCTCAATCTTTGGTATTAAACGGAAATGATGCGCCTCACAAGCTCGAACTCTGACCGCAAATCTCTATACTGATATTTTGTGATATTGGATTTCTATATATAGAATTTACTATTAAAATATTCTTGAAAATTTAGTGTTAGTTAGATTAGAATTACCAAAATGACAAAAAATGAACTGTTCTACACACAAAGACATTTTAAATTCAAACCACTAAATAGATTGTCAACTAGCCTTTATCAAATAATCTTTTCGGCTTCAAAATATAGAAAATATACACTCAAAACAGAGGACGCTATTGTACATTACATAAAAACATTTCTACACTAAATTGAATATGAAAAGATACATTATGCTTAAGAGTTATAGACAAAAACAAATATTGCATAAAGAAATTAAATGATACGAAAGTCTTCAAAATCTCTATGAGAGTGTGAAGCTGATAATATAATAGTAATACGAAGGATAAGGGTCAAAAAAGGATAGTATGCGGATTTATAATTCATCAAGTAAACATACTTTCTTTTATGTTTGTGCTTCACTGATACTCAAAAATCTCTTAAAATGTCAACCCTTTTTTTATTTAGCTATTGTACTATATTTTCGTAGCGAAGATTCACAAGTGTTTTACTCCAACTCGAGGAAATAAAATAAGTATTTTAATATTTTTAATTCATATTTGCTTGTAAACAAGGCAAATCGCGGCTGAAGGAGTTGCTCTTAACACGAATGCTTTTAGAATTTGACTGAGAGTGGAACGACACATAAGTGTCTTAATAAAAGCGGAATGTTATAGGCCTGTCGTTATATATATTGTTAGAGGCCTGTCGTGGCGCAGCGGCATAAGCGTCGGCTGGAACCAATAGGTTCTGGGTTCGATCACCAGTCGAGGAAATGAAATATTTAATAATTTTAATTTAAGAGTGTTATATATGTTGTCTTAACACTAGTTAAAATTACAAGATATTTATGTGTTGAAGATTTCATATTTAGCTTGCTTGCTTCTTATGTGACTTTAGAATTGTAATGTTTTAATTGTAATTAACAGAAGTACAACATATTATAAAGTTTGAAATAGCGGAACCCAAACACGCGTCTCGTGGAAAACGAGTATATCCTTCTGCTACATCACTTTTATTTATACATTACTAGTCTATTTTTCCTTGATGATCAAATTTTAGTTTAAAATAATAACATGTATTTAATTAGTGCCATAACATTCGTTTTCAAATAAATTAAATAGTAGAGTATGATAAAACTATAACACAAACATATGAGTTTAAAAAGCAGATAACTAAAATATTTAAACTGAGACTAAAAATGAAATTTTAAAACGGTCTCTCAAACTTGTTTCATTAACTTTCTCTTGAGCTGACTACATGTTATATTAAAGAGTATTTTTTTACTTTTTACAAAAAGACATATACATAGGTACTCAAAAAAATAGCTAAATTTTTTAAAACCCGTTGAAAAAGGGTAACAACTTTTGTATAAGTTTAAACTGTCTGGCTGTGTGACTGTCAGTGGCACCGCAGCTCCAAAATAAACAAATTTATGGGATTTATTATAAATTATTAATTAGTAGATTAATTATTAGTTTACGAGTTTCAAGCTCTACATATACAAAAACAACCGTTAGAATCATTGGGGCCCAATTATCTAGGCTTAACGCTTTGGCTTTGCGTAGAGACGTATGTTAACTGTGCGTTGTCTACGGCATTGATCACGGGGAAGTTTCGGGAAAACTGTTTGAACGCCGAATTTAATTACTGCTCAGTAAGTTACACACTAAAATATCATCCTCATCATCTGGACATGTGGCTCTGTACTACTGTGCATTTTCGTAGGAATTTTCTTCCATGCGCCACACTTCTGTGAAATGGCCTACCCGCGGCAGTATTTCCAGGTCGATACGACATCAAAAAACGCGTTCACTTCCGCCTTAAAGGCCGGCAATGCACCTGTAGCTTCCCTGGTGTTACACGGGGCCGTAAGTGACGGTGAACACTCACCATCATAACCTGTTCGCTAGTTTTCCTTGTCTTTTCCATAAAAAAAAATAACGAGATGTGTTAGTGGTTTTTTCAAACGAAATTTTTTAAATGTAAATTTTGTTACAGTATTTCTCTAAAGATATTTTGCATCTCCAAGTTCTAAACTCAGTATAGTATTTTTTTTAATTGATTATTTTTATATAGTTAAATCAAGTTCAAAGTTTATTTTAACCATTTAATAAACTAGAGTAGTAGTCTAATATACTAGAGTAATATTAATATACTAGAGTAATACTTAATATAAATAAATATTTACTTATTTGTCCGTATAATTCTTTGTTTGCCCAATTTCATAGCTCCTTTGAAAAACAACTTGAGCTATATAGTTATTTATAGCTGGTAAATAAAGTATTTCCAATATTTAAAATATGAATTAAAAGTTCAAATTTCATTCTGTCAGGTAAACCAGTAACACTACTTTTGTACGTCATGTAAAGAGACAGTCAATAGTAACAATAGAATAAATAGTGAAACAATATAACTGTGAAATCCAAAGCTGTCTCAAACTATTATCAGTTGAAATCTAGTATGTATTTCGAAAATGGCATTAATAGGATCATTTCTAATTCGGTTCGATAGAGAAAGGAGCTTATGAAGTGGCAGTATTGATTTTGTCCCAGAAATTCAGAGAATATTTAGATATTTTATCTCTACGTATTATACTTTCAACGAATATTTTAGCATCACACATTATCTTTTAGCTTCACTCCGTATTCCGCACATGACAAAGTAGGTAGAGGGAACTTGGGAATATAGTGCTAGAACACTTAGTTTCATTGTCCACTTTCCGCCGAATTCATGACATTGCGAATATGCAACTCAATAGAGTGCCGGAAATCAACGACGCACTTTGCCTTTTTGTTTATACGAATATACACATTGTATAAATAAATTAACTCCTTTTCTCCTATTGATTTATAAAGCAATAACTTTTAAGTAAGCAGCTAATTTATAGCGTGTATTTATTATTCAGGCAAACGTTTTATTGCTATTATAAACATATCAGTACTTGGTAATGTAAAAGTTATCTTACAATTATCATTTAACAGTAAATAATTTAATGTGTATACATTCAACTGTTTGCGCCCAATGATATTTCTCTCGAGATCCTTTAAACGCCAAAGTGCCTGTTTCTTGTTAAGATTATACGCATTTAAGGTCTTCGAATGATATACATAAGTCTGAATCTGTTTGTTTAAAATAAGACTTCAAAGGTTTACTAGGAAGATTAATTGTTAGTTTATTACTCAGTACTTAGGAAGTATATAAATTGTGCAAATAAACGTATAATATATCTTTAAACCGATACAACAATATATCAGCTTTACACACGCTATTCCCTCTATTTACCCTGCATTATTTTAACTTAAAACTTTTACGCGATCTTGAGAACTTTTTTTTATTTTGAGATAATAAATCCTAGAATTGATCAAACAAAATTTTGCACCGTGTGATTCCGGCTTAGAACAGGATCACCCTGGTAGTGATGGTGTCGTAAAAGGCGACTAAAGTACGAGTGGAAGAGTCACGTTGTTAGCAGTGGCAACACGCATGGGCAGACTCAACCGGATTGTTACCACCCCCGTCATTTAAAACCAGCGTTCAGTAGTGGCTTTGGCCACTGCATTTAGCATTGGGTAATGCCGAGCCTCGGTGCCCATTCACCTTACAGACCTGCAACGATCCTACGCGGGGCCGTGGGAGGCGGTGAGGACTTACTATCAGGTGTCCCGCACGATCGTTTGCCGTGTATTTTCTATAAAAATAAAATCTTACTTACTCACTTACGTAACGGATTGCAGTTCAAAAAAAAATAAAGTCATCATTTGTGTGAAATATAAAATGGGCAATATCATTGTTTTCCCATTGCAGAAAGAATTTTGATAAATCGTCCCATAATATTCCTTAATTGCTTAATTCAGTTATCGATTAATCGGCAAATAGAACCATATTATTGAAAATAAAAGGCCAACGCTCTAAATATTGAGGATAAGAAGTTTGTGTAGAAAAAAAATTACATTTCTAAATTAATATATACATTTCGCCCCTTAATCAAAATCTATAGGATACTTCATTAGATTCGGCACAAATTCTTCGGCATTCGGCTCAAATGCTCACAATGAGTGCTCAAAATAAAAGTGAAGTAAAAAATTTGAAAAATGAAAATTCATAGACCTCATTCTTTAAACAAACCATTAAAGGCTTATATTTGTAATTAATTTCATACAAAATAAATGGATACACCCAAAAATAAATATTAAAATCCCTTACATTCCCAAGTTCTAGTATTTAATGTCCAGTAATTATAACAGTGCTTTATTTGACAAATACCGACAATCAGAAATAAAAGTAATATTTTTTATGGATGTTAATTTAAATAAGTAATAAAAAATATTTAATAATATAAATTTGCCTTATATTTTGCCACAATTTTTTTATAAGTTAATAAGTACCACTAATAGTTCCAAGCCAAGGAGTGAAATGTGCTGTAAAAGGAAGAAAATGTGCTCGTTTTGGTGTCAGGAAGTTACAATCAGTAATGTGTAAAAAATAAATTATAGTAATGTAGAAGATTGTTAGTAAAAGCTATTTTAATTATTATAATAAGTACCAGTGGTAAGAGAGGGAGGGGGAGACCTCGGTTGACCTTCGAAAACACAGTGTCTACAATACTGGAGGCTCCGTCCTCTTTGCCTACCCCGCTAGGGATATAGCGTGAAGCTAAATAAAGTAAGTTATAATAAGTACCACTAATAAAACCTGTAAACAGGTACATATATCATTTACTCTCTCAGTTTTACGGAATACAACATCCCGCATATAGCAGGCTAGGCAGAGGAAACTTGGGAACTGAGTGAGTGTAAGTTTTGAGGCCTATCGTGGCCTAGCGGCACAAACGTGTGACGGTAACCGACTGGGTCCCTACTTGAGGAAATGAAATATTTAATATTTACAATTAAATATTTAATGTTTTTATTTCTTGGCTCTGGTAACAAGAAAAAACGTGGCGTTGAGTTCCCCCACTCATCATGCAATGTCTAAAATACGGCGGAAAGTGGGGAACGGAGTGTCTTAACACTAGTTCCCAAGTTCCCTCTGCCCTGCCATGCGCGGGACACAGCGTGAAGCTGGAAAAAAGAAGAAAAAATACAAAATAGAAATAAAATAACTTATTACTTTAAGTTACTTTTTCATATTTTGCAGAATAGGATTATTACAAGAAATTGAAATTTCAATATTCTTTGTTACTTACAATATCAAGCCCAATCCGTA
>JAXGGP010215269.1:0-13058 GCA_035584415.1 Eueides aliphera
TTTACAACTAATGCAGTTATTATCGTTATAAATTGTTTGTTTTGTAATTTTTGTCTTGAATAAACGATTATTATTATATTATTATTATTATCAGATAAAGGGTGGGGTGACATTTCATTTATCAAAAAAATCGTGATATTTTTTTTTATTTTACATGCAAAATGGCCTTCATCGAACTTGATTTGAATTAAATAAGCAGCATTTCTTATTTTTATCTAGTGTTTGCTGTTAAAGCGTGATTTTTTGACTTTGCGATTATGGAAGAGGGGGGTGAATTTTAATTTATTGAATAATTCCTTTGTTTTAAATTTTATACAAAAAAAATAATTAAATCAAAGTAAAAAAAGCTTAAAATTCAATTTCCTAATTTTGTCCCTGGCCATTCTTTCGTTGGATCGATATTTTTGTAATTACATGAGATAAGAGGTGAACGGAATTGTATTAGTGCATTCTTACTTTCATTACCTTATTTTTGAAATTTAATATATTAAATGCCCATTGTAACAAAAAGCACCGATAAAATTACCTTAATACCATAAATCTTCCAAAATGACCTTGTATTCTTTATACTTACCGTTTTATAGCTGACGGCATACAAAAGGGTCTAGTTCAGGTATACGGTTACCCTCAGAAGGAAAGGAAAGCTCCTCCGAACTACGTTTGAAAGCGCTCCTGAATTTGGTGGTCACACTGCCATATTCTAGTTGGTGAGAAGACGCTTTCTATTAACATGGCGATTTGTTTTGTGTGTGAAAAATGTACAACCAACCACAATTAGTTGACAGTAAAAAAATGTTGTATTCAGACACTTTTATCGGCTAGCGTTATTAGAGGTGACGGTGAGCACAAACAAATGCTCCAGTCTGTGGATAGAGTTATCGTGCACCCTGCGTGCTATAAAAGTTACTCTGATAAAAGATCGGCGGAAGTACGACGACACAGCTCCGACAGTAAACAACCCTCTTCGTCGTCGGCAGGAGAATCACAAGCACTGCCAACATTCGATTTTAAAAATCGTTGTCTTTCTTGTGCAGAAGAAATCCCGGACTTATTGACTTTAAGTTGCCTGATTGAAATTAAGTTGCCTATAAAAAACGGAAAGCGGTTTCGATTGTTACGCGAAATTTGATTTGGGATACAATTTTAAATTATTGTCATGCGCGCACTGGCGTATTTACAAGTGCAATAAAAGCGCGCATTGCAAATGTGGGTGACATCATTGCAGTTGGTGCGCGATATCACATCTCGTATTTTTCGACAATACAGCGAGCGATATCCAATGATCGAAAGGAAAGTCCACTCTCTAATGAAATCAATCGTGTTATGCAGAACATTTACAATTACATCGAAGAGAACAGCGACGAATGTCAGTTTACATTAAAAGATCTCCAGGAGGCTATAAAAGAGGATTTTATGCCTGATTCAAAAACTATAAAGCGGCGTTCGCAGAAAGAGTTCATGAAATTATCATTTTCGACCAAGCAGGAGCCTATAGTGTAATTTGCAGTAGTGTAATTTTCGTGGTACTGGTTACAAAATGCTTTCAAAAGCCTGGTACGAAACATACCGATCCGGCGGAAGAAAGATTGAGGGTTATTCGCGAAGCAGTAAATTTCATTGTCATTTTCAAAATTATACTTATCAAAAATAAATAAAAGCAGTTTTTTATTTGTCAAAATAATACAGATCATTCCGTTTTTCCTATTACTGTAAGCATGTAACTTTAAAAAAATGTCAGTTAAAACCAATGCAATTTTCAAAACGTTTAATTTAATAAGCAAATAAATATTGAATTTAACAATAGGAATATTTTGGCTGAGCACTCACTTGTAATCTTATCTAAATAAAAAAAATTGATCCTACGAAAGAATACGCAAGGAAAAAATTGTAGGAAATTGAATTCTAAACAATTTGATATGATTAATTATAATTAAATAATTATTTGTATAAAACGAATTATTCAATAAATAAAAATTCACTCCGATGAATACGATTTAACAGCAAACACTAAATAAAAACAAGAAATGCTGCTAATTTAATTCAAATCAAGTTCGATAAAGACCCATTTTGCATGTAAATTTAAATAAAAATCAATGACTTTTTTGATAAATGAAATTTCACCCCACCCTTTACCTGATCTAAATCGGAAAATATCGATGCTACGAAAAAATTACCAAAGACAAAATTGTAGGTCATTAAATTCTAATTAACTTTAATGCCGTGTGATTCCGGCTTAGAATAGGATCACCCTGATACTGATGGTGTCGTAAGAGGCGACTAAACTACGAGTGGTAGAGCCACGTTGTCAGTAATGACAACACGTATGGGCAGACTCGACCGGATTGTTACCAACCCCGGCATTAAAAACGGGCGTTAAGTAGTGCCTTCGGCCACTGCGTTTCGTATTGGGTAATGCCAAAAGAATTCGAAACAAATTTGTAGGAAATTTAATTCTAAACAACTTTGATGTAAACCAATTTTCATGTAAAATTGAAAACAAACGAGGTATTTGAGAAACAAAAATTAACCTTTGAATTCAAGATGGCGAAAAACGCAACAGAGCGATCATCTCGAAAACCGAAATTTCTCTAAACTCCAGATGACCTCTCCTAACGAATTCCGAGGAAAAAATGCTACTAACACTTTTTCACAGGTCTGACCCTTTTTTTGTCTAATTTGTTTGGACTATTAGAAACATATTTAAAATCAATTAAAATTAATCTGTAACAGCTATATAGAGAGATATATTTTTGGCAGTTCTTCAAAAACTAATTAACACGGTATGGTACGTCGATTTTACTTTAATGTCATCGCTATGAAAATTGTAAATAGAACATTTTTAAAAAAGTTTTAAGTGCATGTATTTTGATTTATTTAAAGATTTGAACCAATTACATATAACTTAAAACTTATCACAAATGCAAGCAATTAAAAATAATATTAAATAAATAAACCATGGTTATAACTATTAGTCATCATAGCTTAAATTACAGATTTCATCACTTCTGTTATCAATTGTCATATGCCTGTTTTACGTATCAGGTACTTCCATTAAAAAGACTACAATAAGTAAAGAAGGTGAAACTAATGCTGAAACAATGATAATAGCAGAATCGAAATGGTGGAAACATCTTGGTAAACTATTCCATCATAATTTTGGACACCATTTATGGCACAAAGGATAAACAATATTAAAGATTTATTTAAATAAAAAAATAAAAGTCAGTGTTTTTTATTTATTCGACTCATGGTTCGTAAACTGTTTGTTTCTCTTAGTTTAAACTAGAAGAACTAAAAAATCGGAGTTTCCAATTGAAATCGAGACATGATATTTACGATGATAAGAGACGCTAAACGGGTAAAGGACACAAAGTATAGCTCGATAGAAACAAGAAGTTTTGAATAGAAATGACTAGGCGGTGACTACATACTAGATGGTGGCTTCATTGATACAAGCCTACGTTCCATCGTTACGTTTTAAATTTTATTTTTGTGGTGTATATTGTATGCATGTATGCGGCTAAATTAGTTTTAACAATACCAATTAAATATTATTATCGAAAAATTGAACAAATTCTTAGGCAGATTCCAAGACAAATCCCGCTATGTTGATAGAAATTATACATTTTTTGAATAAGTACAAATTTAATGTTTTTGACTTAAAAGTTAGTTTGATTCCATTTTAAAAATATGTATTATAAAATAAATATCATGATGCTGCTGCACGGATATTCGTTATTTATTTAACTCCAAATTAACAATATCGAAATCCAGAAGATTAACAAAAAAAATGTACAATTATCTAAACCTCCTCTAAGGATTGGCATTCAACAAGCATCTATTTTAATTCTCATTTTATTATTACTTTGTATTAACAATTTACCTTTTTATGCAAAAACCTTTGATATTCTACTGTTCGTAGATAATAAATACTTCTTAATTAAAAATTTTATACAGAAATAAAGTAAGCTGTGACAAAATTAAGTGTGAATTATCGCTTGTTTTTATTAGTTTGTATTAAAAAATAAATAATCATATTATAGAATAAGAATCTATCTATCTAAGATTCTAAGATAAAATTCTTTATAATCAAAGTAGCATTGTTAAAATTTAACCTCATCATATTTAAAATTTAATTTATATGCATATTAGATGTATTTTTAAATCAATTTTATATAGTAGGGTATACACGAGTAGGTACATGTTGATTTCTCCTTATCTAAAGGTATTAAGTAAATTAATGTAGCCATTAGTAGAAATTAACGAGAACAATTATAACATAATCTCATTTTGAATATTTATAAACATATCTTATGCTTCATTATTAAACTCGAGGTTCTATGAAAGTGACAACATGCAGAGTGTATACGTAAATAACTTTTAATTAATTAATTCTAAAAAAGCAATAAAGCAAATAAACATATACATTTCTATTTTTACTTTTAATACCATTTTATTTTAACATATATATTATGAGATATGAGATTATTTTAACATATATTTTTCAGATTTACATAGTTGTGTGTCTATATTATTTAATTACTGCTATGACGAAAAATAATCATACAGTTTCCGATAACGTAAGCGGAGATATAGAAGAAGATTGGGGTGATCTGGCAGGAATGTGGGGTTAAATTTACAATAAAAATATGTAGTTCAAAATTTCTAATCTTATTTTTGTTATGATTACGGTGTGTTTGTTTTATGTATAATCAGTTACTGTTGAATAATTGAGGAGTCCAGGTACAGAGCGTCCACGGTCGTCCAACAATCATAGAGCATTATTGCATGCGTTCGTCAAAAAATATAGTGGTTCCTATTGACAGAAGTGGTATTACTTTTGGATCAAGACCAAGATCAAGATATTGTTACTTAGTAATCATGCATATAATTATATTGTAAAATTTTCTATGCTCGATTTTTTTCATTTTAATATTATTCTACAAATTTATTGTGCAATAATAAACTTAATTGTTTAAATAGATTTATTGAGATTTACTAATAAAGTTATAATTTAATAAACGGTACAAAAAACATATTAAGTCTTGTTATATATCAAAATCCCCTTACCTGTTTTAATTTTTTTTTCTATTTAACTACTTAATCTTAAATTGCATTGATTTTGTCTTATACATTTTATTAATTTTATTGTTTAATAAATATATTTATTTTTAAATTTATCTTACCATTTGAATGGATTTATAATTTACGTTTATGAATTAAGCAAACTAACAATATTTTAATGCACATTTGGTATAAGGTACCTATAGGTATTTCTCTAAATTAGATGGAGCGTGGTAAATTTATTATTGTTAGATAGAGAGATTTTACTATGCTTATTTTAAAAAATTGCTTATGTTTTTACTTTAACAATTGTTAATCGCATGTGGCCCCACCTGTATATGACTAAACAGTTAGAATTCATTTATTCCGTAATTTTTCATTTGTTGTATGGAATACTCTTTTCACATGTTGGTAGGCCTTATAAATGATGATGATGTCCATCACCGTGTACATACGATATATCTCATTCTTTATATCATTTACGCAGTTAATAGTTGTAAATATTACACAGAATAAGTCTGTTCAAAATTATATTTCTATAAATATGTTTTTTAATTTGCATTTATTGTTCAAAAATAATTTCTATAATTATATTTTTTAATATTTATTGTTATACGATGTTTATACAATAAAATAGGTATTAAAGTGAAAGTTAATTATAATTAAAGGTATTATGTATATACTCAAATATGGAACAAATAAAAAATGTACTTTAAAAATTCATTTCTACATTTCAAGTATATTTAACTAACTTTCGCGTGCGGCTCCGCCCGCATGATCAAATGGAAATCATTAATTACATATAGCCTTTCACGGTAAACGCACTAGGTATCTCACAAAAAAAATTGACACAAACTGTTGAAGTAGGTACAGGTTGGGATCAACCTATATTTTTTTTATTTGTAATAATCATTATAGATTTTTTTATTTTTTTTTTTGCTTCACGCTGTATCCCGCACTTTCCGCCGAAATTTGAGCCATTGCATGTTGAGTGGCGGAATTCGTCGCCGCACTTTGCCTAAAATTCATTCTTATAGATAATAGCTAATACATGCACAGCTATGCGTACTTTTTTTTAATAATGTATAATAATAAATAAATATTTGAGAAGTTTTTATCAAAAGCACCAGTTAATTATAATATGGTATTACATTTATCAAAATAAGTAAGCAAACAATATTTGTAAGTTTCACATTACGAAATATTTATTAAAATTCTATCAAGCCCCGGGGCAGCATAGGGTACCTAATCTGGGGCGGTAGTAGTTTTACTAACAATGTTTACATGATGCACAACACGATACGTAATGCTCCGAACAAAATGCGTTCTTGTCCGTGTTTAAAGATTAAAGAGAGTTTCTTGATGTCCTTGTTTCTTTGAGTTTTTATTTAACCCCTTATTTAGATTTCACATTTCAATAGCTTAAATATGTATTTGAAAACTTGCGGCCGTGACCCAATACTATACTTACTATATTATTATGGTATATTACTGAAAAATCCAAATAATAAAGTTATTTGTGCATAAAACTCTTAGTATAGGTCTTAATCTTTAAAAACTTTCGATTTTATAATATTAGTATTTATTAGTAATGTTAAATATATATATATATATATATAATAATCTTAAATTGCTTAAAAAAATAACAATATTACTAGTTCCATTTTTAAGGCATAAGAAAAATTGTGATAGGAATTTTTTATTTATCAATACAATTTGCTTGAAGTGCTAAAATAACATATAATTGGATATAGTTATTATTTACTTAATATATTATTATTGCTAAAATAAAGTCTATAGGTATATAGATCATTGTTGTAACGCAGGAGCACAAGCCTCTAAACACGCAGATTGTGGGTTTGACCACTACTCGAGGAAATAAAATATTTCGTATACTCGTTTCATCATTCTGGTAATAAAGTACAGTGCGGCGTTGAGTTCCACCATTGAAAACGCAATGCCTCATATTTGGTGAAAAGTGGAGAGTGGCACAGAGTGTCACACGAGGTTCCCAAGTTCCCTCCGCTTACCCTGCCATGAAGGGGAAAAAATATAAAACTTTTTTATTTTTTTTTACGTTTATGGCATAATATGTGACCATATTTATTTATATAAATAGGTACTCGTAACTCGTATAAAAGCACTTAAGCTTCGGTTCAAGTTTGACCGACGAAAAAACTAAATAAAAAAGCGAGTAGGTATGGTTGTTTATACAAGCAAATAAGATGAGTTGTGTAGAGGTTATTTACCCATCAGCGATTAGTCACTGGGAGCTGTGTTTTGATCTGTATAAATAGATCGTCTTCTTCGCAAGGATCATACAGTGTAGGCCACCATGAAGACCGTGAGTACTTTGGCAGTCGTTTTTTAGATTATATCTGTTTATGTTTCTTTTGAATTTTATTTAATTTATATATTTTTAACAAATATTTATTATTATTTTAAGTAAAGCTTTTTAAAGTTTTTTAAGAATGAAATCGAAACAGGAATATTTTATATAGAATACTTACCTACTCTACTGAACTTATGGAATGTTTAATATTAAAATTATCAATTATTTTAGTTTTAATAATCTCACAATAATCATGTAATTTCAGTTGTTTTTAGGTAATTATAAGAAATTAAATAATTAATTGATTACAAACACAATTGTTATAAAATATAAAATTAAAATTGTATGACAAAAATCCTTAGTTCAATTTAATAATAATGATAATATATTTTTTTTTCAGTTAATTTGTGTCGGCCTGTTTCTTTGCGTCTTTATGGCGTATGCCGTTGCTATGCCCGATCCTTCGGCAATAGAAATCAAGCCAGCTGAAGCTGAAGCCGAAGCTGAAGCCTTAGTCCCTGAAGAGTCCCAATGGGGTGGAGGTAGACACAGGGGAGGCGGTGGAGGCTGGAGAGGTGGTGGAGGAAGAGGCTGGGGAGGTGGTGGAGGAAGAGGCTGGGGAGGTGGTGGAGGAGGAGGCTGGGGTGGAGGTGGCGGAGGCTGGGGAGGTGGAAGAGGCTACGGTGGCGGCTATGGCGGCTGGGGACGCTAGGACTGTTAAAATATTTTATATTTATATGTAATGTAACAACTGTGATGATACCATGTAATAAAACATGAAGTGAACAAGTCTATTTATTTTTTATATTATATTTCACACAACTTTTTTCATATTAATATATATATAAGAAAGTACATAACTTTTTACCATTTATTTACAAGCAGTGTCAGATCCGCTTGCAACGTCCGTTTCCAAATCGTCATATTTTTAAAATACAAAATTTAAAAGACTCATTAGGATCGATAGAAAATAAGAAAATATTCTAAAACAAAAAAAACACGTTCTTATATATTTATTGTTGCCGTTCGTTATCGAATATAAATAAACTGTACTACTATTAGAAAAATATTTAAAACCAATTAAGATTAATCTGTAATAGTAATATAGAGAGATATATTTATGGCAGTTCTTCGAAAAATTTCGTCGATTTTAGTTGGATGTCATCGCTATGAAAATTGTAAGTATCAATAACATTTTAAAAAACGTTTTAAGTGCATGTAATCATTCATTAAAACTTTATACAAATGCAAGCATTTGTGTTTTTCTTTTTCTATTTCCTTCTATACAAAATTTTTAAAAATTTTAATTGTTAAACTATCAGTCGAAACACAGGATAGAAAAATATTTTGTTAGAAAACGAAAATAAATTTAAACTTAAGGATTTGGACGGAGAGACGCGGGTTCAAACCTTCATTTTCAAAATATTTATTAATGAATATAATATATAAAATAGTTAATAATTTATAAATATTAGTAGTTGTTAAAACATTCTACTTAATGTTTTAAAATTTTAAAAATAAAATTAAATAACTATGGCTATAACCATTAATCATAATAGCTTTACAATTACAGATTTCATCACTTCTGTTATCAATTGTCATATGCCTGTTTTACGTATCGGGTACTTCTATTAAAGAGACTACAATAAGTAAAGAAGGTGAAACTAATGCTGAAACAATGATAACAGCAGAATCGAAATGGTGGAAACATCTTGGTAAACTATTCCATCATAATTTTGGACACCATTTATGGCATAAAGGATAAACAATATATAAGATTTTTTTAAATAAAAAAACTACAAATCATTGTTTTTTATTTCTTTGACTCATGCTTCATAAACTGTTTGTTTCTCTTAATTTAAACTAGGTTTTTAAGACATATGTATATGGATTACTAAAAAATCGGAGTTTCCAATTGAAATCGAGACACGATATTTACGATGATAAGAGACGCTCAACGGGTAAAGGACACGAAGCTCGATAGAAACAAGTTTTAATGGAAATGACTAGATGACGACTAGAAAATCTATAGCTAGGCTACATTGACACAAGCCTGCCATGATACTGCTGCACAGAGATATTCGTTATTAATTTAACTGTAAATTAACAATATCGAAATCCAGAAGGTTAACAAAAACAGTGTAAAATTATTATCTAAATCTCCTCTAAGGATTGGCAAGCATTTATTTTAAGTCTCATTTTATTATTACTTTATATTAACAATTTACCATGTTATACGAAAAAGCTGTGAATCTGTCTATCTAAGATTCGATATAGATTAACTCGTTGTTCAGTAGGTATAAATTGCTTTATAATCAAGGTAGCATTGTTAAAATTTTACTTAATTTAAATGTTTCTTTATACTTCATCATATTATAATTTAAAATTTAATTTATATGCACATTAGATGGATTTTTAAATCAATTTTATATAGTAGGGTATACACGAGTACATGTCGATTTCTCCTTATCTAAAATTATTAAGTAAATTAATGTAGCCATTAGTAGAAATTAATGAGAACAATCATAACCTAATCTCATTTTGAATATTTATAAACATTTTTTTTTGCTTCATTATTAAACTCAAGGTTCTATGAAAGTGACAACATGCAGAGTGTATACGTAAATAATTTTCAATAATTAATTCTAAAAAAGCTATAACATACATATACATTTCTATTTTTACTTTTAATACCATTTTATAAGATTATTTTAACATATTTTTTCAGATTTACATAGTTGTGTGTCTATATTATTTAATTACTGCTATGACGAAAAATAATCATACAGTTCCTGATAACATAAGCGGAGATATAGAAGAAGATTGGGGTGATCTGGCAGGAATGTGGGGTTAAATTTACAATAAAAATATGTAGTTCAAAAATTCTAATCGTATTTTTGTTATGATTACGGTGTGTTTGTTTTATGTATAATCAGTTACTGTTGAATAATTAAGGAGTCCAGGTACAAAGCGTCCACGGTCGTCCAATAATCATGGAGCATTATTGCATGCGTTTGTCAAAAAATATAAACGTGGTTCCTATTGACAGATGTGGTATTACTTTTGGATCAAGACCAAGATTATTTACTAATAAAATTATAATAATTATAATTTTATTAGTAAATCTCAAGAAATCTATTTAAATAATTAAGTTTATTATGGCACAATAAATTTGCAGAATAATATTTAAATAAAAACAATCGGGCCCAGAAAATTTTAAATTATTTAAAAATGGTACCAAAACATATTAAGTCTTGTTATATAACGAAATCACCTTACCTGTTTTGTTTTTTTTTTTTTTCAATTTAACTACTTTTCATTTTGTCTTATACATTTCATTGATTTTATTATTTTTATTTTAATGTGTTATAAATATATATTTAATTTGGAATTTAACGTACCATTTGACTTTTTAAAATGTATTCTTGACCTTAATGGATTTATAATTTGCGTTACGTATAAATAAAATGAACAATATTCTAATGCAGCTATTAGGTACCTATAGGTACCTCTTATTTATATGGAGTGTGTTAAATTTATTATTGTTAGATCTAGATTTTAGATTTTACTATGCTTTTTTAAAATATTGCTTATGTTTTTAATCTGTAACTGCATGTGGCCGCACCTGTATAAGATTAAACAGAACTCATTTATTCCGTAATTTTTCTTTTGTTGTATGGATATTCTTTTCAATTGTTGGTAGGCCTTATAAATGATGGTGATGACCATCACCATGTACATACTATATATTTCATTCTTTATATCATTTATGCAGTTAATAGTTGTAAATGTCATACAGGATAAGTGTGTTCAAAAATATATTTCTATAAATATGTTTTTTATATGTATGTATTGTTCAAAAATAATTTCTATAAACATATTTTTTTAATATTTGTTGTTATACGATGTTAATTTTATCTTTTTTTTGTTTGTTTCTGATGTTTTCTTGCTCACTTCACTTGTACACTTTTGAAGGAGATGTGCACATCACATAGGTAATCTAACTACATTGCTACCTATTTGATCCCTCCCGGAACCATAACCAACTCGATATTAATTGCCAAAAAAAACAGGTCAATGACTGTTTTAACGAATCGCACGTAATATTTTTTGTTAATATTAAATTAATACCTACTACAATGCTTTTATAATATAATACTAAGCTTTTATATCAATCCACATACATGATACAAAAAAACATACAAAACTTAATGTATAACATAAATAAACAAAAACAAATAAGTATTTATTAAAAACTAAATATAATAGTATAAGTATATAATTAAATATAGGTACTAGTTTTATTCTCAAAAAAAAACACTTAAAAAATATATTTCCATATTTATCTTATATTATATTTAACTAGCTTTCGCTTGCGGCATCGTGCGCATGATCAAATAGAAATAATTAATTAATTAAATCGGTATTTATTACTCGGTAAATGCACTAGGTATCTCACAAAAAAATAATACCAGTAGTTTCTCTTATTTGTAATAATCATTAAAGATATTAGCTAATATAGGCACAGGTATGTACTGAGGCTTGCGAGTCGTACGGTACGTACCACGCTCGACGTAATGACATGCTGCTCTTTTTGTTAATAATTTATAATAATAAAATGCTTTTGAGAAGTTTTTTTCAGAAGCACCAGATAAAGTAACTTGTTCACTACCATCATCTCCCTCTGAAGCTGTATACATATTTAAAAAAACATGTAGTTAAATCAAAACATAACTATTCGTCTTTAAGCATGTTATTGTGACCAGATGGAATTGTTAAAGTATTCAAAAGTCTTAATTTAAAGAAAACTGGTGATTTATGAGATATATCAGTTAAATTGCTTGGTACTATTATAAGTAGTATTGCTCCTTATCTCGCGTATATTTTGAATAGATGTATAAAAATCGGTACTTTTTCAGACTTAATGAAAGATAGTAAAATAGTACCGCTTTTTAAAAATGGAGATACACTTGACCCTGGAAACTACAGATGAATATCGATTTTACAATCATTAAGTTAAATATTCGAAAACTAATTTTTGACCAGATCTCACTATTTATACATAGAAACAAACCAAACACAAACACCAAAGGCAAATTCATCTTTTTGTTAATAATTTGATAGCGTAAATAAAAATTAAATAGACAAAAAATATCTTCATTATAGTTTTTAACAATCAAGAATTTTATGACCCGTAATTATCCACTATGTAAAAATATTATTATTAAAAGAATACTCTAAGAATATAATTTTATATTTCTTTTATTTTGATTCTAGATCTGCGGAAAATTCTTCCCGAACAAAGTTTTGTGTTTTGGAAGAAACTGGGATTGAACATTATCTATACTTTTTAATTATTATTAAGCTTTCATACAAATAACAACTTGAAGTGCATAATGTATGTAAAATATAAAATATATATGTAATTTATTGTATAATAAATATAAAATGTATTGTAGAAAACTTATAAAATGTAAAAAACAATAATACAAAATCACTACAAAATCTCTAAATGCTTACAAAATTATATTATATAAAAAATAAAAAAAAAATTAGAGTCTGAGGATACACTCGTTTTTTTTTGTGCTACGTATCAGAAATATACAGATCCTGATGACGTAAGTTATGATTTCTATGATTGATTTTTTTAATTATCCGTTAC
>JAXGGP010215773.1:0-12985 GCA_035584415.1 Eueides aliphera
ATATACTACGTTATGTACTGTAAAAGCTGGCCGAAAGCTCGAAAAAAGTGTCCCGATTAGTCAATAGAGTACATTATAAAAAACAAATTAATAGGAATTATTTTACTTTAGTAGGTTACTTAATCTTGTGAAAGAGGTTTCTAAGCATCGGCACGTGGAAGTAATTTCTTCCTTATTTCTTCTAATTTCCTTTCAGCAAAACTAGTCATTCAGCTTGACTACGTTTAAAGAGTCAGCTTACTCCAAATGCCATACTAAATTGGCGTCCCTAAAATATTGCAAACGATCGGCATTAAAAAGAATTTTTCGAATGCGTGCATGATTCAATCAATCAATCACGCACGCGTTCGAAAAATTATTTTGGCCTTATATTTAAAGCACTATATTAAACCGAATGGAGACCACTTTGAATAAGCTTTATACCTATATATTTAATAGTTTTACTTTATTGTATAAACATAACATAGAAATAAATTGTCTTACCTGAAACCCTACAACAACAAGAATATTAATACATTGTTTCAATTAACATGTGAAAATGTAAAAGTAAAAATAGTATTTGTATGAATAAAATAAAAGTAATAAAATAATATTGAAAAATAAAGATAACAAAAATTTACAATAATTAAAATATCATATAAAACATAAGTAGTGCATAATATTTTTTGTATGAGAGACAAACGCATCCCTATAGGTGCAGAAAAATCAATAACTGCAACAGTTCCTTTTTCCTGCACTCGCCCTGAAAGAACTTGTATGCGCCTTAACCAGCACAGTTAAGTTATTTGAATTTAAAAAATTGCCTTTTCAGTTATGCATTCTGTAAAATGTGATATAGGTATGTAATGATATAAAAATAAATAATATTTGTTTAATTTTATTTATTATAGGTAATTAGTTACAGTTACAGGCTAGATTTGTGACCAACATGGTTCATTTTATATTAATTTAAGCGATATATAAGAAAATAATATTTGGAATATTTGTGTGCCATAAGTAGTATTTACACAAAGCAACATGGATTTCTTATACTTACTTACATACAAGTATACAGATAGGATTAGATTTTTTCCGTCAGTTAACCAAAAACCGTCATTTTGTTTCTTTACAGCCAAAATCTGGACTTTCGACGAGCTAGTTGAAAGTTTTAACAGCATGAAAGATAAAGATTGTCGTGAGCAAAAGGTGACGACGTGGGCTCAAGCGATGGCCCCTTTATATAAGGACCAGACGTACTCACAAATAAGAGACTTAAAGGTATGAAGTATTATTATGTTTTTTATTTTTTTATATATATTAATAATTGCACACATTAATTAAATGTATATCAAGAGGTGCGAGCTCATCGCTCAAAAGTATTTTCTATCAGCCAACTTTCATGTGGCAATAATTGTGTGAGTGTGCTTAATATAAATTTAAATAAATAGATACATGTATATACAATATACATTACAACTCTATGAATCGTGTGTGTGCTTGCTTGTGTGTGTGTGTGTGTGTGTGCGTGTGTCTGAAAGTAGGTGTGGAAAGCGACAGCCACTGAGTGTAATACAATTCATAAATAAAAAAAACATTATAAATTTTGCAACGCATGGCAAAATTAAATGATTAATTTAATTGTAAATTGATAACAATTCTGTTTAAATGTAATTAAAATATAGACGGTAGTGAAGAAATAAACATAGTGTATTCTTTTCATTCCAGATTAATCATAAAGAAAAAAATACACCATATAAATCTACAGTGTTTTCTGAGAGTCAAGAAGCTCAGTTGGCAAATAAATTAAAAAGCGATAAGATACTTGTTAGTAATAGTGGTATACATTTAACAAAAGATAGCATTGTTGATTTTTTGGATAATACTAAATATTACACTTTAATTAGTTCATATATTAAAATGATTACTTTTTAGTTATATTTTTGATGATTTTATAAGCTGTATCCCCTATAGTGGTAAGAATATATGTGTGTGTCTAAATTTAAAAAGGTAAACGTAGTTTAATATTATGAACAATCAATTTTCGATTTGCCATTACATGTATAGAATATTTAATCTTCAGTAAATGTTAATGATAGAAAATCTTAGGATATCTGTATCGTATCTGTATGTAAGTACTAACTAAATACATACAGATTTATATGTAGTATTAGAATATAGCGGATAGATTATAAAATAGAATAACTTCTTTTTATCTTCTAATTTAAAATATTTTAAATTAATATTTCATAAACAAAAAAATAAATTTAGTCTCTACATAAATAAAGGAACACCACACAGTAGTTGCTAGCGTTAAGATATTCTGAAACTATGCGTTTCAGGAGTATAGTGTAACTGTACCAGTACCTGTAGAGATATAAGATAGTAGCATTAATGTAAGTGTATAATCTGATAGCTATTACTGTCACTGTAGTTACATACGTTAGTACTTTAATTTCTTGATATATTATATTATTATAATAATATAATATATCAAGAAATTGAATTGAAATCCTATAGGATTAAAAAATATTTACATATAGTAGAGGCAACCGTGGCAGCGTCATGGCTAACTGTAAACGAATTCACAATGAAACGAATAATAATTTCCTTTTTTATTTCGTCGCACTGTTAAAACGACAAAATGGACTAAGTAGTGTATTGACACTAGGTACTTTCTGGTTACTTTGCCATGACATGAGGTACATTAAAAACTATTACTTGACAAAATTCAATAAAGTATTAATGTATAAAGTATAAATTCGCATTTGTAACAAACATTAGCAAAATACGAAGCAAATTATATTGAATTGTACATTACATACCAATAGAAAAATTTACTAATAAGATATCACAAAAATGTTCTTATGAAATTTTTATAGATGCATTGAATATATATCTATTTGTTTAACATAAGATTCGAATCTGTCAGTTACAGCGTACAAAAATAGCGTACGTATTTTAATTAACAAGCCTGATTATAATTTTAATATATTATTGATATAATTGTCTTTATTCTAAATAATAAAAATAAATGATTTCCAAAAGTCAAATAGAACGAAGTTACATATAATCGTTTATGCATTGAAGGAAAGAGGGATCAATCCTAAAATGATTTAAGTTTATTATCCAATCTCAATAATAGAATTACATATATTTTAGTGTACAACCGTTAATTTAAGATTGAATGTACAACCTGTCTCAATAAAATTGTAATTGAAAAAGTAATGGTTGCCTTTCAGTCAGCCGGAACTATTGGGACTATCTTATATATTCTCATAAGAATTTTATTTATAAACATCAATAAAAGGATAAGAAAGGTAATATATATTATTTATCATAGTTTAATACAAGTTGACTGAAATATAACAATTATAGTTGCAGAAGTCCTGAGATTTTTCATCACTACAGCCTAGCCTACTGAATGATTTACTTAATACTTAATTTTATATATAATAATGCTGCAAACAGATCCGCGATAGCATATCTCTATGTGCTACGACTGACTTAGGTTTTATGTTGAAAAGTTTACGGACCAAAATATAAATATGTATTCAAATCAGTTTCTTCCCTTTGAGGGGGCTGTGATCAGTTTCATTATTAAATATATTTTATAACTTTTGCAATACCATAGAGAAATCCACTTCAAATATTAGCAAGAAGCGAAATAATTGTTTAATTAAATATCTCTATTTTTTTTTTCAATTAATTAATATTAATTAATTAATTAATTGAATAAATATTTTTTTTATTTTAATCGATTTTCCGATTGTTAACAAAAATGAAAACCTCATGTTTTTTTTCTAACTACCCTAACATAAATATTTGAGAACGTATTAGAATGCATAAAAATCGATACCCACGCGCTGATTTTCCATTCAGCATCCGCCCATTCAGCTTGCACCTACATCTACATATATAGTTCTAAAGTGACTTTTAATATATTTTTTGGAAACAAGATTCTTAGACGTTTCCGATATGGAGGAAAGTAAGTGTTCCATTTCTTCCATTATTTATTAGATTATATTGATCGTAAAAGATTTTGAAAGTTTATTATAGCCGTGGCAAATTAAAGTATTTAAATCCTTTGCCTCTGACGAAGTACTTGAATTCATTGCCTAACTTTTTGTTGATCGATTTATTTATAACTTAACTGTACTAGAATAGTAATTGTTAATATATATTTCTTAATTTGAAAATATTGTTGTATATTGTGAGGTACATTTGTGTGTTTTTTTAATAAATTTTATTTATTTTTTAAATATAAGTCCAAAATATTTTTAAATTTACCAAAAAAACACAACATGTAATTATTATATATTTTTCAATTATTATATATTTTAGCAAAATTCAAATTTACAATATCTATAGTAAAAGATATCGTCGAAACAAAGATAGAAAAGGACATGTCACCAAAAAATGATGAAAAGTTAAGAAAGAAATCGCTAGGAAAGAGGTTCTGCGACTATCTTTGCAACTTGTTCTGTGGATGCACACTACATGAAGTCGATGTGCAGATGCAAATACATGTTAAGGTAATTTTTGTTTATTTCATTACTAGGAATTTTGAATTTGAGGCATTGCGTGTTGAGTGGCGGAACTCATCGCCGCGCTTTGCCTTTTTATCAGAACAAAGAAATTAAACAATAAATAATTAAATTGAAAATATTAAATATTTTATTTTCTCGACTGGGAATCAAACCCAGAACCTGTCGGTTACAGTCACACGCTTGTGCCGCTGCGCCACGACAGGCCTCGGGTCCTTGTTGTGACCTGCAAAGACAAAATATGATTCTAACGTGTCTTGACTTGTATTGTCTTGTCAAAGTATGTTAACATTGCTTTGTTGCATCCGCTCTTATTTATACCACAGATTATATCCCTTGCTGCTAATGAGAATTATATTTTATTTCATAATTGCATTCATTATTTACTCAGCCATCGTAGCGCAGTAGCATAACTCCTGTCCATTGAAGTGAGTTTGATTTCGGTTGTGAATTCGTTTCCCATTTAGGAATTATTATTTTTTTTTCATTTCATATCATTTTTTCCGTTATCACTACTATAATAGGACAAAGGCGATGGGTGTTCGCTGCTCAATACACAATTGACAATATTGTATCTTAACACTAGGTTCCCTTTGCGTACCTCTCTATACTAAAAAAGTAATTAATAATAATATGCGATCTGTATGATGAATGATGCTTTTAATTTGTTTCAGACTGAAGATAACTAACCAAGTCAAAATGATACCGGCTAATATATTTCGCAAATAATAAGTAGTTCTTATTTTGTATACTATTTACAATTTTAGAGACATCCAAAATTTCTCAGTATCTACTATCTATATAGAATTGCTCAATATTATGAATATTTCATGCAAAACGACTTACTTGATAATTGTTTCTTAAGTGATATCTTACATTATATAATATTGATCAAAATATAATAAAAAATACCTTTTACGAATGATAATATAACAGAAAATGTACACTAACGAACCACACATCAAGATTATAATGTAAATTTACGTGTATTTTGATGCAGTTTATATGCTAAGTATTAGTCGCAGGTATGTAGTTAATTAAGTTACTATGTAAGACATTGATTTAATATTTGATTAAAGTTATACAAATAAATGTGTTTTTTAGTTCATACCGTGTTTTCTCGTAGTATAAAATATTTTCATACTTACTACATCAGAACTGTGTGCTATATATATGTACGCGTGAAAAGTTATGCCTTTTATTATTTGGCGTCATTAAAATAGATTTTAATTGCTTGAAAATAATAAATAACAATAAACTTAAATTCACTGAATACAAATTTAATTTATGATTAATTTTTTTTTTTAAATATTGAAAAACCAATAATAAATATTTAACACTAGGGGCCTCCGCCCCTCTGCTCGCTTTGCTCAACAAACCCCATAAAAAAAAATTAATACTATGTTGTGTTAACGGAATTAAAAATGAACTTCTATGATTACATATAACCCTGGTACTTTGTCTAAAGTACCAGATTTCTTTATTAAAACACCAACAAGTCTTTCTTGGATTGAACTTCTATCATTTTATGTAATCCTGGTACTTCTGTTATCAATTACGGTCAAATGAATCGATTATTGTAAAGGTTTCCTTCCTAGACTTCCTTCTTCTGCCTATTGGAGTCCTGGTAGTTCGTACATAAAACTTAGTAACTATCTTTACATCATATTTTAACTACTGTGAAAAACTCCTTTAGCTTGATACTATCCTAGTATTTTTGATACTTTTCTAGTATTTTTGTTTGTTGAAACTATCCTAGTATGTTTTCTGGCGGTCATATAAAAAATATTAATGTAACATCTTATTGTGTACTGCAATCCTGGTATTTTGCTAAAAAATATATACATAAATAATTACGGACCGCTGCAACTTCACATACTCTTTGTTAACTTTTGTGTGACGAATCTTAGAATTTAACTCTACTCTACTCAGCTTCACGCTGTATCCCGCACATGGCAGGATAAGCAGAGGGAACTTGGGACCCTAGTGTTAAGACACTCCGTCCACTTCCGTTCCGCAATTTCCGCCGATTTTGACGCATTATGTGTTAAGTGGCGGAACTCAACGCCGCCAAAACTTCGCTCTTATCAATTTGCATAACGCGCCTAACTAAAGAAATATTTTCATCTAATTTTAAAATTATTTTTGATATGTCTACAACTATACCTTCTTTATTCCATTATCTATTTCTTTTTAATGTAACTATTTTCTTGAAATAAAAGAGTTTCCGGTCAATGCTTGTTTTAATATTTTTTTAAATAAATAAATTTATTATTCGGCGGAAAGTGAGGAACGGAAAGTGGAACGGGGTGTCTTAACACCAGGTTTCCGGGTTCCCTCTGAGAACCCTGCCTTGTGCGGGATACGGCATGAAGAAAAAAAATATTATTAGTGGGGTTTTTTAACTGAAAGTTTTGTTCGTGGCTATTAGCAGTGTTATGTTAAAATTCGATTTGCAATTTAAGAGTTACATACACTTTACCATGATGTATTTTAAGTTTGGTAGCTTTTTCAATTATTAAGTTGTATTTGTAATTTTTAATCATAACTTACTTAGTGTCAAATAATACTGAGGCTCTAGGATCTCTACTTACCTAGTTAATATAATTTTAAATAAATTAGCAAATCCTGACTAATATCCAGTCCAGTCTATATAATATATATAGATTCATACATAAATAAAATCTGAAATGTGTATAGGATGAGGTTCCTACTGTTCTGTAACTTGACAGTCTCCAAATTATCAAGGTACAACTGCTTTCTTTAAAAATAAATTGAAACATTTTTTTCTTCATTTACACCTTATCTTGTTTTAGATGGGTTCATAAATATGAATGATTGTTGCTAAGTAATCTTTACAGAAATAAATTTGAACTAATTAATAATTAAATAATTCAATTATAATTAATAATCATTTTTGTTTGAGTTTTATACATCAGATGCCGTTCCAAAGAAGTGTAGCAACAAAATTGATGATAAAGCTACATAAAAGGGTCACCCTTATATAATTTTTAAACTTCATATACAAGATGGCCTCGAAAATTACACAATAGTGAGCTATAGGGGTTATAAAAAGAGCTTCAGCTTACTTAATATCTCAGACATGCAAAAATAAAGGAAACACGCGACAAGGGAAGTGTATTATAAATAGTAAATCCTAGTAGTAAGGCAGGGTAGGAATTCGCGCTTTGCCTAATTTCCAGAGCGAAGAAAATGAAACATTAAATATTTGAATTGAAAATATTAAATATTTCATTTCCTCGACTGGGGATTGAACCCCGAACCTGTCGATTACAGGCAACGCTTGCACCGCTGCGCCACGACAGGCCTCGAGTTCACTGTGCCTTATCTGCCATGTGCGGGATACAGTATGGAGCTGAGTTTTTCATTCAATATTTGTAGTGATGTTTACATAAAATGATAAAACGATAAGAATATATGTGTAAACCTTTTAAAATACATATGTATAAAAATATGAATATTTTTTCGATATCTTAAATTCGACAAGATATAAAGAATACGGATATTGACAAGAAAAAAATATTTTAAGTGTACAAAAATGTTCACCTTGAAAATATATATTTAATGTTATACTTGATAAATAAATAAAAAAGTATTATATAATATAAAAATAAATAAATTATAAATACTACACACTGTAAGCCTATTTATTGACAATCTTTTTAGAGTAATAAATTATTGAAACTTGTTACTATCCTTACTAAAACTTTTGAACGCATTTTATTGCAGGATAATCAATAACTGCACAGCTTCCTCCTTTTGCATTCGGTTCCGGAAGCGGATACACACCTCGTCTCAGAGATGTTCAATATATCAAGTTTTACCGAATATTTAAGCTTCTCTGCTATAAAGCCTTCGGATTTTCCTACAGGTAAGGGCTATTAAATAATATTTATATACATATCAGATTGCATTTTCCTCCAATTTTTCTAAAAAAGATTTTTATCTGGATACATTATTTGATCTTTCAAGGAGTACAATATTGATTGGGCGTTGGAAAAGTTTAATTGATTAACAATAACACACTATAATAACATTTAAGGGGTGGCAGATATAGAGGTAGTTACTAATTTGGGTTATTCCCTCTTAAAATTAATTAATATAGAAATAACATTGCTTGTAAGCGATATTTGTATTAAAAACTTGTTAGAAGGAGTATTAAGTGAAATACTAAAACTAGTAAGATGAGGGTAATAATGATATAAACAAAAAAAAAAAGGAATTTATATTTTCGTGTAATTTTTTGAGGCCCATCGTGGCGCAGCGTCACAAGCGCTTGACTGTAACCGACAGGTTCTCTAGGTTCGACCCCCAGTCGAGGAAATGAAATATTTAATATTTTCAATTTAAATATTTAATGTTTCATTTCTTCGCTCTGGTAATAAGGCAAAGCGCTGCGTTGAGCTCCGCCACTGAACACGAAATGCCTCAAATTCGGCGGAGTGAAGGAGTGTCTTAATACTAGGTTCCCGCGTTCCTTCTGCTTACCCTGCCTCGTGCGATGAACACAGCGTGAAGCTAAATAAATAAACTTGATAGATGGCTATATTAGCAAAATATAAAAAAATATTTTGTTATATATTTATTTTGACTTCCAGACCATCGGCATGCGACGACTGTTGCGACACTTCTTGAAAATGAAAGCACACAGCAGGTGAACTAGATAATGAGAAAATATCATACGTAGTTTACTTAGAAAATGTGAAAAAAACAAACGAAGTGGGATCTGAAACTGCTCTCTTGGCTCATCCAAGTGGTGTGATTATTAAGCCATACGATACTATATTTTAAAGTTACTATATATAGTCCATACTTATTTATTTTATAAACAATATCACATTTTGATTGAATAAAGGTAATGTAATTTGTTCCACATTTGTTTATAGTATCTATATAAAAACATCGCAAGACGAAGTATGTACATATCCTCAAACTTTTCTCCTCTTCGACGAATTTATTTAAAGGTAATGATTTTTTTTTAGAATGTATTAGCTGAGAGAAAGGGAAAGAAAACAGCATAACAAGCGAAGTTATAAATGGCCGAACCAGGAAATGGGAGTTTTAATTAAAATAATGTTGTAATTTATTTTTCACGTCTATCTAAAAAATATGTACCGTAATGATTTCATTAAATTGTAATGTCTGTTCAGTGTCACTTTGATATTCTCTATGTGACCTCATTGTCTTTTTGAGGCTTGTTGTGGCGTAAGGGCAACAGCTTGCAAGTGTTAAAACGATCGGTTGTGGGTACGATCCCCATTTTCATTTTCTTTTCTTCGCTCTAGTAACAGGACAAAGCGCGGCGCTGAGTTCCACTACAAATCGTCATCGGAACGAAATGCTTTAACACTGTGTACCCAAGTTCCCTTTGCCTACTCTGTCAAATGCGGGATACAGCGTGAAAATGAAAAGAAAAAAAAATGTGATTAGATTGTTGAAGGTGAAGAACGTTTGGTAAACTACCAACATTGTCATAAAATTTAGGTTGTAGCTTAAATATTTAGTATTCTATCTAGGATTTAGTTAGCTTTGTCAAATGTCAAACACCAAAGATTCTAGGTTTACTTAGCCAATAGTCTGATACATTGACTAGATTTTTTCAAGTCTAATAAAGTGTTAGAAACACTTCGAATTGAAATCTTTCTAATCTTTTTAACTGTTAAAAGTACTATTCTACCTACAAATGTGTTAGTCAAATGCAGAAACGAGCTAAATGGTTGGAATTTAACGAAGTTTTATCGTTTGGAATTATGGTTCTGGCGCGTTTGACTATCAGACACTTGTATTAAATAATGTATGGACCCATGGAAAGCTCTAGCCAATGTCAGACATTGTGTTATTAGCAATATGTAACATTTAAGCTGTAGTAATTAATACAACTAAAATAATAATTGTTGTAAATGTGTTATCCATTTATTCGCATCATTGGATAAATAAAAGAATCGTTATAGTCGTAAGTAACTTTTTCTTCTATTAAAAATCTTTATTGCATAATTTCAGATAAAAATACTATTATTTCGATTATTTAAATAAGCATATAAAGAATATTTTTTTACATATAATAATTTACTTGAATAAGTAATTACTCAAGTAATTTGAAGAAAATTAATTTTAAGTATTTCTTATGTTTGTTCTCTATGTTGTAATACCTACCTATAGTTTCTGTTATAAATTTAATATTAAAATGACTTTCCGAGTTTTACTATTATTAAGGATGTGAGTATTTTAATCATCAATTGAACGAAAAATTTTATAATTATTATAACTACTTAAATAGATATTTGCTATATAATTTTTAGCAATACTAAAAATTTCTATAAATAAGCCGAGATATATGTATAATTCGCAAATAAATTTTCCAATTTTTTTTTGCTACAATTTATTGTGACTTATCGCTTGTAGAAAATATCCTACTAGCTGATATGTTCTAGGTAAGTGTATTATGACGTTAGTGTTATAGTCTCTTTATTCTTATACTATGTACTCGGTACTTGATGTATGTCTTTTATTTTATTAATTTATTGAAATAAATATATTCAACAGTGGAGTTTTTTTCTTTTTATTCATAAAAATATATTTTTTATGTGTACCTAAACGATTAAAATGCATCTTATTATAAATTATCATTGAGCTCCGTCGTGGTGCAGTGGCACCTAGTGCAGGGGCAGCAAGAGATTGTAAACGCGCTAGGTTGCCGATTCAGTTTCCACTCGACAAAATGAAATATTTGAAAATTTAGCTCTAGTAACAAGTCATAGCGCGTAGTGGATTTTCGCCTCCAACACGCAATGCCTCAGATTCGGCGGAAAGGGGGGAACGAATCGAAGCCTTAACACTACACACAAGAATATGGTATACAGTCTATACAGATAGAAAAGAAGCCATTCGGTTACTGAATAAATTTAAATTATTTAAAATATATTGTATTTACCTTACTAGTATCTACACTGTATAGCTAAATATACACATTCTTTGAATACGCCAATTGAAAACGATAATTGATTAAGTAATTTTCTTTGGTCATTGTTCATATTTTTATAAAATGTGTAATTTTTATTGGTTTTTAATTCAAAAGGGTGTTCTACGGTTAGATTTTTTTTGAAAATATGTATATATATAAAAATATTATTAATTATATGCCATTTGCAAGATATCTTGTAGTAGGTGTATTCATATATATATGACATGATTACACTAGTATATTTTACATGAATGATACAAATTACACAATTTTATTGACTAATGGGAATTACTTCCTTATTTTTCTACCTTCATTACTTTTAAGACGTAATAGTTAAAATTTCACTTAAATAATTAAAAATTTTAAACAATTGTTGTAAATAACTTTGTCATATTTAATTTTTAATGTGACGTAGCTTTTTACCTTTTTATTTTTGAAGTAATCATTTTAAATAAAACAAACATTATTTGCTAAAGAAATTTTGCAAATTATAATAGTGACTAAACTAAGCTGTATTTAAACTTAATAGCTGTTTCTGAGAGTAACGTGTACCAGCGCACAGACAAACAGGAAACCAAACATACAAATAGACAAAAAAATAAGATCACTATTTTGGACCCTATTTCATTAATAAACATCCCTATTTATTATTATATCTTCCATATACAATCAGTGATCAATTGCATATTAATTACAAGTATAAATATAAAAATAAATAAATTAAATTGATAGATCATTAAAAACAGATAATAATTTGTTTTACTCTGTAATATTCAATAATTACTATCCTTACTGAAACTTCTGAACGCATTTCAATGCAGGATAATCAATAACTGCACAGATTACTCCTTTTGCATCCGGTCCCGGGAGCGGCCACAAACCCCTTTTCAAGATGTCGAATGCACTTGAATTTCAAGAGAATTCGAGCTCACCTAATATGCAGCCTTCGAATTTTCGTATAGGTAAGTAAATAATTGTTTAAGTACTTTACAATGAGTGTAATTTAAAATTGATAAAATTAATACCTTGCTTACTACGAAAGGATGAAGTATATAGAACTGGCGACCCGCCCACGACTTCTCTCGCTTCATTTACAGTATTTTACTTATTTCAATGATTCTCTTTTATTAATAAATATATCAAAAATAAAAATTTTATCTAAATACATTTGTAGCAATTTTGTCGATCTAAATATTTTAAATAGACATAACTTTTTTTATTTATCAACAGATTGAACTAAAACAAATACTAAATGTTAAATAAAAAATTCCAAAATATAATACTGAAAACTGCGTTGTTGTTTCTTATGTTGGCACATCCAAACGCAAAAATTTCAAACATCACTATTTAAAGCCCTATTTTAATTTTATTATTTTTTTTATCATACCTACCATGACAATATTATTTTATACAACATGTCTTAATTTAAACGGAGTATCTTAACATTATTATATATTGCCTTCACCATGCCATTGCCGTA
>JAXGGP010215848.1:0-12981 GCA_035584415.1 Eueides aliphera
GCTTCCAGAAGAAATGCTTGCTTGGAACAATTAGTGTTCCTGATTTTATCAGCGATTACGCTGACCTATGCCAGCGCCCGTGTGCGCTCGGGCTGCACCTCGCGTTACTTCTCTCCGATCAATCGATCCGAACCGAGGCTGAACGAGTTTTCCCGATCGCCGTCGACTAAGGACCGATGACTGCCGATGCCGAGAGCGGGCAACTAAACAAGCCACTATGAGCGGTTGGCGCCGCGAGCGTTTTATCTCGTGCCAGCGACCTTACCCCTCGACCGATAAGGCTGGCAATAGGCCAGCCTTATCGGTCGAGGGGTAAGGTGTAGCTTCTTCCCCTTTGTCATATAACCGTGTGTTGGAAAGTCTGCCTGCCTATTTATTAAAGCAATACGCAATAATAAATATTCGGTACGAGTCTTTTAAGTTTTGATAGGAACTCTGCATTATTTAGTTGTAAATAATTGTCGAGTTCCACCGGCGCCCGTGTGCGCTCGCGACGCAGTTGCAACGCCGATATCGTTGCTCACGGTGACAGCAAGGTCCCCGCGGACCTATGACTGCCGTAGGCGGGCACTAGCAGTCGCCCTTTCGCAGTCGTTGCTGGAACATATTAGTATGTTCCTCAACGACAGGTGCAAGGAGCTCGAGAGCGCTGGCGCCAGCACGAAGACCGCGGAGAGTGCGGAGAGAGAGCCACTACTCCTGCCAACCCCAATGAGGAGACCCAGGCCATCTGATGAGGCCACTGAAGACCTCATATCGAAGAGGCAGTGTACACTGCCCCTCCCACAGCGAGACCCGCGCCTCAGACGAAGAGAGGCGACAGCTCCGGTTCCTCTAGCCGGACCAACTGTCCCTCCTTCCTCAGCCGCCACCACAAAAGAGACCACGACGACGACGACGACGACAACAGCTGCGCCTACTTTCGCAGCAGCACTGAGAGCAGCCGAACCTTGTCAGTCGGTGCAGGCCGGGTCCGCTGACTCCGCAACGGATGCCAGCGCGCAGCCGCCGAAGCCCCGATTCCCACCACTCATCGTAGAGGAATTCCCCAACTGGACGCAGCATTTCCGCGCCCTAAAGGACCTGCTGGGCCACGCGCCGAATGCGCGCCCACTAGGAAAAGGTATGCGCTTCTCACCCGGATCAATTAACGAGTACCGGGTGATTCAACGCTACCTCTGCGACCTGGAAAAAACAGAGAGGCTGTCATGGTTTTCCTACGCCTTGCCCTCTGAAATGAGCCGGAAGGTCGCCATCCGTGGCCATCCCGCGACTACCACGCCGGACGAAATTATAGAAGCCCTGGCCGAGCAAGGCTATCAAGCGGAGTACGTGCGGCCAATCCGGGCGAGGATGGGGCGCCCTGGCTGCATCTTCTTCGTAGTTATGACAAACACACCGAACCTGCTGCCCGGCATATTCAGAGTAACGGAACTCCTTTACATGCCAGGCATCACCATAGAAGCCTGGAGGGGAAAACGCGGCCCTGCTCAATGCCACAGGTGTCATGCCTTTCGGCATTCGAGCCACGGCTGCCATCGGCGCATGGCCTGCGTGAGGTGCGGAGAGGAGCACTTGCGCGGGACTGCCCCAGGCCTCTTGAAGAGCCAGCAACGTGCGCCAACTGTAGAGGCCCACACCCCGCCAATCACACGGCGTGTCCACAGTACAGAAGAGAAGCGAGAAACAAGAAGGCCGGCACCGTGGCCCTCACTCAGCAGAAATCCACCCGGAGACAGCGTTCATCAGCGCCAACTCCGGCGCCTATCAACATGGTCGCCGCCGATACCCAATCAGCCACCTTAATGGCACCGGCAAACCCTCCTGCCGAGATAGGGAGTAAGCCAAAGGGGAAGAAGAAGGGAAAGGGGAAGAGATCCCGTAGGGAAGACCCCCCAGCCCCGAAGCAGACACCAGCAGCGCCGCCTACAGCCGCCGCTCACCAGAACATCAACAACGCTGCCATTGACGTGGCGCTCGACACCCTCCACGAGGTTTTAAACGCGAGTTTTAAACTGAGGGAACGTCGGGACCCGATCAGGGCAGTCCTTGACGGTATGATGCGCCTCGTCCGCAATGACTGAGTTGTGCATCATTTGCTGGAACACTGAAGCAGCAGAACGTCGACCTGGCCCTGATAAATGAAACCCACCTCAAGCCCACGGACTCCACAAACCTGACAGGGTATTACATTCTGCGCCTGGACTCTCCGCAAGACAACCCGTGCAGAGGGCTGCTCATCGCGGTGCGGAGGAGTATAGTGCACCAGCCGCTACCAAACCCTGAATCACTAACGTTCCAGAAAGCAAACGCCACGGAGCAAACGAACGCCACGGATCTCAGCCAAACTGGCAACCTTGCTAGAGAGGAAGAAGACCCGCGCCGAATGGCAGAGGACCAGGGAGCCCGCTACGAAGACGAAGCTGAACAAGCTCGTCGAGCAGATTCGTGCGGAGCTAGGGACCTCTGCCGCCAGGAGTTGGGATGCCCGGATCGCCGACGCCAGCGACGACCAGGCTTTTCTCAACAGATTGTGCCGCCAACTCACCAAACGCTCTCCACCGGTGAGGCCCTTATACCACAGTGACGGCTATCTCCGGTTCGACGCGGCAGATAGGGCGACAATCCTTGCTGACCACCTCGCTACCAAATTCACGCCGAATCCAAGTCGCTGCTCTGAGTTTCACAGGACGTTGGAGGAGGAGACGAACCAACGCCTGCTACACCCGACGATGCCACTACCACCGCCGCCGTTCTTCTCACCTTCAGCTGTAAGGAAGGTAGCCAACAGGCTCAAAGTGAAGAAAGCTCCGGGTCGGGATGGCGTAACGAATGGAGCTTTACGCCACCTTCTCTACGGAACCATTCTGCGCCTGGGATACTTTCCCCAGGCGTGGAAGGAGGGTCTGGTGATTAAGCTACCGAAGCCAGGAAAGAGTCCGCGGAACCCGGATGGATACCGGCCGATATCCTTACTCAGTGCGACATCCAAACTGTTCGAGAAGCTGCTGCTGCCGTTGATCCAGGCACGATTTCAGCCACGCTCCGAACAGTTTGGGTTCAGGAGCAGCCACTCTACCACCCTGCAAGCTGCAAGGATTATGCACTTGGTAACGAACACCCTAAACAAAAAGGAGAGTGCCACTGCAGCCTTTTTGGACGTCGCTAGTGCGTTTGACCGGGCGTGGTATCCCAGTCTTATACACAAGATGTTCAGAGCTGGAGTCCCATACCACGTAGTGAGAACAGTGGCCGCATTTTTGAATGGAAGGACATTCAGTGTTAGGGTGGAGAGTGCGATATCAGCAGCACCCCTATCACTGCAGGCGTACCCCAGGGGAGAACCTTGTCGCCAACCCTCTACGCTATTTACACGGATGACGTCCCCACCGAGAGCGATACGACACTGGCACTATACGCGGATGACATTGCGTTAGTGACCGTCTCGTTAAACGCCGTCCACGCCGCCGGAAAACTGCAACGACCCCCGACAGACTACCGGAATGGCTTGCGAAATGCAGACTGGCTCTCAACGTCTCCAAGACGCAGACCATCGCGTTTGGATCACAGCGCCGACACCCTCCACCGGTGATAATATCGGTACAAAGAGTCAAATGGACAAAGGAAGCCACGTACCTGGGCGTCATAATCGACAGGAAACTGACGATGAAACCCCAGGTACGCAAAGCGGTCAACGCAACTATGAGCCTATTGAAGCCGCTCCTGCGCTCACAACTGCCCCTACGTACCAAGCTGCAGCTGTCAGGCCACATGTGACGTACGCCGCACCAGCTTGGTACGCATTGACCAGCGAACGCCTCCGCCACATTCTACAGATCGTCCAGAACATCGCATTAAGACGCGTCACCCAGGCCCTCTACTGCGTGAGGAATGCAACCCTGCATAGAGACCTCCGCATGGAAAACCTGGATGAGCACATCCGACGCATTGAATGCGTTCCGTCGGGTTGACTCATCCGATTTTCACCACCTCAGAAACATGGCGCCGTGGCATGCTAGGCCAATGGACGCCAGATCGAGTGCCACGGCGAGGGATCTCATCATACCCGATACCAAATATGACTCCTGATCTGCTCTCGTGGTCGCTGGTCGCCTAAGCTGGGCCTCCTCTGGGTAACCAGGGGTCTTACCCCGCTGGGCTGACCGCCCCGAGAGCATCAGCTCTCCCGCCACGGAATGACTTACCGACCAGGATAATTATTACCCCGCCGCACTAACAGCTGCGGCCCAACCACTGGTTATACCCAACCCCAACTACGCGCCTATAGTGATAGGCGCCGAAAGACATCCACGGCCATGGGACACACGTCCTTATGCCGTCTTCTCTCTCCCCAACCCAGGGGTGAGCGATGAATACTCCGCCGCAGTTTAACGCAGCCACCCTATCACAGCAAGAGTACCTCAGGGAAGCATCCTTTCCCCGACTCTCTACAGCATCTTCACAGATGACATCCCCGCAACCGAGGACGCGATGTTGGCGCTCTACGCCGACGACATCGCCCTGTTAACCACCTCCATCAAACGTCACCACGCAGCAGTCAAACTCCAACGCGCACTTGACCTGCTGCCGGACTGGCTGGCAGAGTGGAGGCTTACGCTCAACGTTAACAAGACGCAGACCATCCTCTTCGGAGCGCTGAGACGATTGCCTCCTCCGCCTAGCCTACAGGGTGAGCAGGTCCCCTGGAGCAAGCGCGTGACGTACCCGAGGTACGTTGTGATTGACCGACAGCTGAAGATGAAAGATCAAGTGAAGAAAGCTGCCAACGCGGGGAAGGTTGCAAACTATTTGCTCCGCCCCTTATTCCGAGCCAAGCTGCCCCTTCGCACGAAGCTGAATTTATATAAAGCATACGTGAGACCTCACCTAACGTATGCCGCCCCCGCATATTATGATCTACTGGGGGATCTACCTGCAGGGTTTTCTTTAGCTTCGCTAAAGAAAACCCTGCAGGTGGTCCAGAACCTCGCCCTCCGGCGAGTGACCCAGGCCCCATTCTTCGTTCGCAACGCTACCCTGCAGCGCGACCTGAAGTTGGAAAGCCTGGAGGATAACATCGGCCGGCTCGCATCTAACGTGTTTCGCCACGCCGGTACAAAGGACCACCTGCACCTCCAAGAGATCGCTCCGTAGCACACGAGACCGCCGGATGCAAGATGTCCTCCGCGTGATATCTTGTCCCCCCAAGATTCTGATTCCTGAGCTGTCGCCTCGGTCGCTGGTCGTCTAAGCTGGGCCTCTCTCGGGCAACCGAGGGTCTCACCCGACTGGGCTGACCACCCAGGCGGCACACGCTCATCCCACTCCCCTTGCATCCGTCCCATGTACCTACGTGCCAACTCCGTAGGTACGATATCCCCCGGGCATTGCCCACCCAATGGACGCGCCTATTTTCATAGGCTTCGCCAGACACCAGGAAAAGAGGGCCATAAGCCCTGACTCCCCTTACCCGCTTGCCCTTCAAAGGCCAGTGGATGGAAGAAGACGAGTTTCAGGATCGCCTGCCCGCCACTGAGTTTACCATACTCATCGGCTCGAATCGCCTAGTATTCTCAGAAAATTCTCGGAATTTAACTTAATATATTCTCGTTGATTTTCGAGAGCGCTCGTGTGCGCTCGTGACGCGTCCCGCGACGCCCGCGCGTCTCGCCCCTCCGATTTGTCCAGACGGACCCAAAGTTGGACGACTCACGCCGACCAACAACGAGCCCGCCCGATGATTGCTGAGAGCGGGCATAACAAACAGTAGTGATGAGTGACTGTGACGATGCGCGGCGTGAGCGATGTCGCTCGCGCCAGCCGCTGCGATTGCCAGTCAAAGTTGAAGAAGGGACGTAACACGGCTCCTCCCCCCGCCCCGGATTTTTGCATTCTGCGATGTCACCGCGCGACCTTCTGGCGCTTTCGGTCCGTCTTCCTCGGTGCCAACCGCCCCTTCCCAACCGCGGGTACGACGGCCTCACCCCCGCGCTTTCAAGATGTGACGCCGCAGCGGGCTGCCCAGCCGCCCTAATTAGCGGACCTAGACCTCCCTAATTAGCGGACCTAGACCTCAGCGGTCCCACTCCGCACCTCCCCGCATGGAGGTTGAGTTGTCGCCTATGACGCAACTCAACTCAGACATGCTGGTCGTGGCGGAACTGGAGAGGCGCGGCGCCCTGTCCCGATCGTTCCTCGAACATATTAATATGTTCCTATGATAAGGGGCCGAGCTCGGAGAGCGAGTACCGCACCATACAGCGGTCCCTCTACGAGCTAGAGAAGACAACCCAGATCTCTTGGTTTTCCTACGCGCTCCCTTCGGAGTTGAGCCGTAAGGTTGCCATTAGAGGTCAGCCGGCAACTATGACCCCAGAAGAGATAAGTGACGCGCTAGCGGAACTAGGCTATCAGGCTAAATATGTCCGCCCAATCAAGGCGAAGATGGGCAGACCGGGCTGCATTTTTTTCGCCATACTGGCGAACAGCCTAAAATTGAAGCCTGGCGCAGCAAGCGTGGCCCGGCACAGTGCCATCGCTGCCAAACCTTCCGACATTCCAGCCACGGATGCCACCGGCGATTAGCGTGCGTGAGGTGTGGGGAGGAACACTTCGCGCGCGAATGCCCGAGGCCACTAGAAGTTCCGGCGATTGCGCGAACTGTGGAGGCGCTCACTCCGCCAACTATTCTGCTTGCCCACAGTTCAAGGAGCTGCGGAACTAACGGGCCGGGACTAAGGTCCTGTCACAAACGGCCCCTCGACGCACTTGTAGAGCAACTGCGCCCGTCTCTACCAACATCGTGGATGCTGACTCAAATGCGGCCTATGCCAACCTTCCCACAGCGCGAGGCGACAGGGTACACAAGAAGAAGAAGCCCAGCAAGAAGAAGACAAAGAAGCAGATGATGGCAGAGCAGTCGGCTGTGACCCAGGCCGCCCGCACCGACATTGAGAAAGCAGCACCAGCCAAAATTAGCAAGCATAGATAAGGCTCTCGACACCCTCAAGGAGGTTTTCTTCGCCTTGAGGGAAGACAGAAACCTCTTACCGTACATTATGAGAGGCGTGACTGACGACACGCAACATATCTAGGCGTCGTGGTCCACAGAAGGTTGACAATGACGGGGCAAGTCAAAAAGGCTGCCAACGCAGCAAAGGTCGCATGCACCAGCGGCGTCCCCTTTTCCGTTCCCGCCTCCCCCTCAAAACGAAGCTGTCCCTCTATAAGACCTACATCAGGCAGCGTTTAAGTTACCGTACAAGTGGCAGGTTAAGTTTACCAAGGGCCGCCCAAATGACGCACCCATAGTAATGGGCGCCGCCAGATACCAGGGCAGTGGGGTTCGCCCCCGAAGCCTTTTCCCAGCTCCCCCGCAGCGTACATATTTTGACGAGAGAGTTGCGCCGCGCGCACGCGACTTAGCCAATGACATTATCGTATATAAAGAAACATTACAAAAGTGAAGTGAACAGACCGATTGGGCGCGCCTGGCAATAGACGTGTCCTAGGTTTTTCCCGCTAAAGTTTTCTCGCAGTGACCGCCCAGCCCGTAGAGGTGTGCAGTGGGTTTGCGCGTTTCCGGGTTTTGTGATTAGCTTCCTGCCCTCGTGCCGTGCTGTGCTGCGCTTCGCGGTGCCCTCCTGTGCTGTCGCGCTGAGCTGCGCGGCGTTGTACTGGTGGTTGAAGCCGTCCTCGCGCGTATCAGAGGTTTTCAGTAAGTGCTCACACTTTCCTAGTTAGGCACACACCTTCTGTTCACCAACGGGACAACAAAAAAGTGATAGTAATTAGATCCGGACACTACACTCTATCCCCCCTATCGCAAGGTGAGGGGTTCGAAAATCGACTGTTAGAAAATGCCGCGTAAAACCAAGTTCCGCGTTATTATGGAGTTCTTAGAACTCCACCGCGCCGAAGCCTCCCGCTCGGTGTTGGAATTCGCAAAAATGAAAATCGCTTCAAATCTCGTCCGATGAAGACGGTATTTGCCGACGGTATTTATCCGCGCGTACGGACGTCGAGTCTAGTCGGCTTGTTCAATAACCAGTTTCCTTGAAATTCAAAAATATTTATTTATAAATATTAGTTGAGTTTCGAACGTTTCGGCGGAACTCGGCTACCAAGCCGAGTACGTCCCGCCTTATTAAAGCGAAGATGGGCAGGCCGGGCTGCATTTACTTCGCTGTCCTCCGCCAAAATCCGGACCGATCCCCGACATATACTCAGTTACGGAGCTCCTCTTTGTGCCAGGGATAAAAATAGAAGCCTGGCGGAGCAAAAGGCCCGGCTCAGTGCCATCACTGTCAGGCGTTCCGGGACTTGAGCGACGGGTGTCATCGGCGGCTGGCGTGCGTGAGGTGCGGGGAAGAGCACCTCGCGTGCGAAAGCCAGCACCCTTTAGAATCACATCCGGCCAATTATTCCGCGTGCCCTCAACTCAAACGAGAGCTCCGGAATACAAGAGCCGGTACTGTAGCCCTGTCGCAGCTTGCTGCGCGCCACGCTGACAGGACTCTCCCCGCTGCGTCGACTAGCATCGTTGGCGCCGACGCTGGCGCACCGTCCCTAATGGCAGCCGCCAACCCTCCCACACGGAGGGGAAGCAAACTTCCAAAAATGGGAAAGAAGAAGCAGAAGGCGGACCAGGCCAAGGCCGCCCTTACCACAGCCGCAGCGGGTCACAAGCTGACCATCCCGGCTAGGACTCTTCCACCGGCGCAGACGAACATTGATAGGGCAATTGATACCTTCAAGGAGGTCATCTTCGCCATCAATGAGGGCAAAGACCCTATTCAATGTGTAATGGACGGCATTAGGAACTTGCTTATAAATGCCGCAAGAACTTAGTGCTTTTTTGGAACGCCGCGGGCCTCAGGAGGCGAGTGCAGTTTCTCCAAGTGCTCCTGCAGGACATGAGGGCGGATGTGGCCCTCATCAATGAAACACGCCTTCACCAGTCAGACTCTAAACCTACCAGGCTTCCACGTGCTGCGGTTGGACGACCTCCATTCACACAGGGGGCTTCTAGTCGCAGTACGAACAGACTTCGAGACTTGAGATCAGCCTCGGTAACAACACATTGCATATGTATGCCATCTACCGCCTGTGCCGCCAGAATCTCTACATTTCTGACCTAAGGAAAATCATGAGAAGTTCCACCCCAACCGGAGATGCTCCTCAACGTGCACAGCTGGACGACTGCTCTACCAAGATTCCCTGCGGCACGGATATTTTGAGTCCGGCCCTGACGTGTCCTTCTACAATCGACTTGGCGGTCCATCGAGGCATCGAGGCGTTGGACCTCGAAACTCTCCCGGAACCCCTGTCTGATTCCGCCAGCGTCGACCGGTTGGAGGCGAGGCTGACGTCGTCCATCCGAGGCAATGCAGGAGTCGACAATTCCTGAGAAACCAAACCATAGATAACCAGTCTCTGGTCCAGTTCGAGCCCTCATTTTGCGGTAGAGGAGGCTCCGCGCCGAGTGGCAGCACTGAGGCTCGGGAGAGGAGAATCAGCAGGACTAGTGAAGATCAGAGCTCGCTGAACCTTCTATGCCGTCAACTGACTAAAAAGAAACCCCACACCCAATCGCTATACCACCTTGACGGCTCACTCCGGTACCTCGCCGAGGAGAGGGCGGAGATTCTGCCCAACCACCTGCCTAGCAAATTTCAGCCCAACCCCAGCGAGACCACTGAAACACACGCATACCTGGAAGCGGACGTCATGTCGGGCATTATCACACCACCTCTTTAGCCTGCTGCACCATTCTTCTCACCGGCGGCAGTAAAGAAAGTCATCACCAGGCTGAAGATGAACAAGGCTCCTGGTAGCCGTCTCTACTAGGAGCCTTGTTCATCATCACAAACGGGGCCTTGAGTCACCTTCCGATGAGGAACGTTGCCGCACTCACCAGGCTCTTCAGCGCCTTTCTGCGCCTAGGGTATTTCCTGCAAGCATGGAAGGAAGGCTTTGTAGTCATGCTGCCCAAACACAACAAAAATTCGAGGCGTCCGGAAGGGTACCGTCCTATTACTCCGCTCAGTTCGGTGGTCAGGATGTTCGAGAAGCTTCTTCTGCCGCTTCTTGAGTCGCATTTTCAGCCGCGAATCGAACAGTTTGGCCAAATAAAGCTCCAGGAAAAGATGGCATTACGAATATAGTGACCTGGTCTTCATGTTGACCAAGGCGGAGAAGAACCCAAGACGCCCAGACGGCTACAGGCCAATTACGCTTCTCAGCTTGGTGGCCAAATTGTTCGAGAAGTTCCTACTCACGCTTCTCCAGCCGCACCTACAACCGCAGCAAGAACAGCTTGGCTTCCGTAGCGGTCACTGGACCACTCTGCAGGTGGCCTATCGCCGCCGGGATACCACAGGCCAGTATCCTGTCACCGGCGCTATACTCAATTTACACCGACGACATCCCTACAGGGCAGGATACGACGTTGGCACTGTACGCTGATAACATCGCCTTGATGACCAAATCGTTGAACCCGCAACACGCAGCAGTCAAGCTTCAGCGCGCACTTGCCTTGCTGCCAAACTAGCTGGCGGAGTGGAGACTCACCATCAATGTTCTAAAGACGCAGACCATCTCTTTCGGGTCTGACTAAACACTGCCTCCTCCGCTAAGCCTCCAAGGCCAGCAGGATCCCTGGAACAGAAATGTGACCTACCTCGGCGTCGTCATGGATCGCCAACTGACAATGACCGCCCAGGTCAAGAAGGCTGCCAACGCGAGAAGTGTGGCGACGTTACTGCTCCACCCCTCTTTCGATCGAAACTGCCGATCCGAACCAAACTTGGCCTTTACAAGACCTACGTGAGACCTCATCTCAATTACGCATTTCCTGCCTGGTACGCTCTCCTGAGCCCACGTCAAAAGGACATCCTTTAGGTGGTCCAGAACCTCGCCCTCTGGCGAGTAACCCAGGCCCCATACTTCTTCCGCAACGCGACTCTGCATCACGACTTGAAGATGGAGAGCCTGGAGGACCACATCGGCCGGCGGACACTTCACTTTACTTATATAATGTTTCTTTATTTTCAGTATTGTCATTTGTTGAGTCGAGTGCGCGCGGCGCAACACTCGTCAAAATATGCCGATAGCCGATCACCTACCAGTGGTAATGATGTACGCGAGATTAAAATTTTAAAGCTTAAGCTCCCCGATACCGACCCGAGTGTCGAGCTGACGCAATCCAGTCCGAGTGGCGAATTCCCACGAACGGACCCGACTATTTCCGACGAGCCGAGCGATTCCGAAAGCGGCCCAATAGAAATCTCCAAAGGGAGATCGCCGTCGCCGCTCACCTACCGAAGCATTCAGCTTCCAGGGACATCGTCGAAACCTACACAAGGATGTCGAAATGGAATCGATTCACGAGCACTGCAAAGACTTATCCAAGCGCTACTTTAAGCGTGCAGGCTCGCACGCGAACTACTTCATCGTTAAGGCGTGTGAATACACACCCCTTGAGATAACCTCAAGCGAAGACGTCCAAATAGTCTCATTAGATCCAGATGACGCCGTTACAGTCGCGCACGTCCCTTGTAACGGTAAGCTACAAGGAGCACAAGCTACAAGTACCGTCGAGGACCGACTCGACAACACACACACACACACACACATTAATGCCGATATTAATAATGAATCTCTAATCTCGAGATTACATCAATTCAATCATCGATTGTAACATAAACTTAGATCGAATCTGCATCCTGCATGCCAATAACGAATCCTAGCAATGTCGACTTAAATTCAACAACAGATGAAGTTAAATCCCTGCCCTCTTGATAGTTCCGTTGTACGTTAAATTTTTACCAAAATAAAATATTATCTATGTGCTATTAATAACCGACAGTTAACAACACCTTAATTTTATAACAAATTCCAAGATAAAATTATGGGATAAAATATATTTTAAGTCATAAAATATAAAAAGGGAATAAAATAAAATAAATTAAAACCTTTGAATAAATATGTACAGGTACGACAACTGGAGCGTAAAAATATTGTCATTTTTAGACATCTTTATATTCTAGGTTGAAAAATATATATGTAAAAAAAATATATATATATTGATACTTCGTTTCTAATTTTTATAACACATAAAAATAATTTTACAATGGATCCCAGCATTGTAAGTATTGTATCTATTGTTTTATTTATAATATTTTAAAATGCGTAGGTGCTTTCCGGGTAGCACTGTTTTTCTATGAATATATATTACATAAATAAAAAATATTGAACTTTTTTCAGTAAAGAAGAAATATATTATGGAAACTGCAAAGCTAGATGCTTAGCTATTGCTGAGTATTTAATAAATAAAAAAGAGCAAATGAAGAATAAAGACTAAAATTTTAAATTAAAAACGAAAAATTATATTTAGAAATAAAGAAATTAATAAAATAATTATATATTTTTTTTGTTAATACAATTTTTACAATACATATTTATCATCACTGCCACTTGAAGAAATATTGCTCGATATATTTTAATTAGTTTTTAACAAAATAAGATATAAATGTAATATTTCTGTCATTTTCATACAAATTTCAATCGTAATCTCCTCTCTTCCCTCCCAAATGTAGGTTGTTAACGTTAACATTGATTATTGGCAAGCTTTACTCGAAAAATGGTTCTATGGTTGCAGTTTATGGATTGAGATTGATTATTAACATCGGGCATAAATCACACGCCGGCCGCGAGCGCCCTGCGCCTGCAGTAGCGCACCTGTCAGACCGGGGCGAATACTCAATAAGTACCTTAGTGTATGAGAAAAATCGTACGATAGATCCTTGGCGCTCTTCATGCGACGTAGATCCTATCTTGATTTCATTCTGGATCTTCTTTTGGTAATCTTGCGTAATACGAGTGTGCTGACCGTCTCAGAGACATCCACTTCCTCTCTTGGTGCGAGTGAGAAAGTCCTTAAATGGATACTTGGTTCGTTTTCATTCGTAATGGAAATGA
>JAXGGP010216205.1:0-12897 GCA_035584415.1 Eueides aliphera
TATATATAAAATATGTAGTAAAAATGTTAATAATTTAACTAAGAAAAACAGCAAAAGTTGGTATAAAAAATATACGACGCCTATATCTAAGAGAAATAACTAAAAATGGTAGGTACTTTTTGACATATACATACATGTATCTATGACCAATTTGAGAAGAAAATCAAGTATTGTTTACAGCCGTAGAAAGAAACACATAAAGAATAGCAGACTAGCTAAAGAAGGTAATACTAAATTTATTTTACTAAAGTTTAAACATTTTATTAACGTAAAATATACATTCAACAAAATTAAATATTTTAAATATAAATTATAACGGCAGCCAAAATTCATTTATTATTAATTCTATGATAACAGTCGCAGTAAAGAAATATAAATGTACATAAATGTGTAATAATAAAGGCGACATGCTGTAGGTTTGATTCCCAATCAAGAAAATTAATTATTTAATTTGTAAAACCACAAACCATACCACGTTTTAATATAAGTAAATCAAGTAGCTTTAAATTCGTGCATTATTCTTGATATATTATATTAGCATTTTCAAATATCTGTGATCATCTGTGAAAGAAAGTAGTTGAAAAGGTAATTTTGTATTAAATAGGTATATAAGCAACAATAACTTTATTGAAATATGGAATTATTTTGTTTTTCTTACGAAAAATATATAGGTACTTAAAACTTCTTTCATGGTTAATTTTTAAATTATCTTACTCATTCTTTAAGTGTCCTTACAACATATACAAACTATCAAAGGAAGAATACGTTATTATTGCTACATATACATTTTTATACAACCAAAAAGCATAATATCGGACGGTATAATATGTATATTTAAACGTTTACGATCGAAAATAAAAAACGCTTTAACAAGAATTTTAATGGCTTTCCGCCTTGCTTGGTTATAGCATTTTTTAACGATAGACAAGGGTAAGCGATATAAACATGAGCGTAAGCAAAGTGACCATCAGTTATTGATTTGGTTATAAATTTGCAATGGGTATTTATTTACGTACAATAATATTAAGGGGGACGAAAGCGTGCGACTGTAAACGAGATTAAACCAAAATGGTGAAATATAGCATATATGCTACATTGGTTAGCCAATATACAATATTCAACAAAATCAAAAGAAATTACGAAAGGTAAGTAACGGTTTCGCGTTACTTTCATATTTTTATGATATTTATGTCTTTTTTGTATAAAAAAGACATACAAGACCATTACCATAGCGATATAATGAAAATATTAAGTAAGAGCGATATAATGAAAGTATTAAATATTTAATTGCCTCCAGCAACCCATAATCTTATTTGTTATGAAAAGAACAAAGCAAACGAGCGTACAGTACATCTGATGGTAAGTGATTGCGCGCGACAGTCCTCTATTTTAACATAGGTTTACAAAAATAATTCTAACGTAATCTTAATTAGTATACCTAGTAGTGTAATTTACCTTGACATCGTAAAATTTTGAAACATAGAGTGCGTGCTAGACTCGCATCAGTACGTTTTCGTGGTTATTTGAAAATCAGAGTAGTTAAAATATCGTTAACATATAAATCAGGTACTGTAACGATTACAGTTTCTTTAATTCTCTATATTTAGTACCCTTTTCATTGCTAAGAATTAAAAAAAAAATTACTTTTCACATCATTCCCAATATGTGGATATAGTACCCCACTACTGTGGTTTACAGAAACTCCCACTGCCTACCTGCGGCAGTGTTTTACGGTCAATATGTCATGCCTCTATAGCTCCTCTGGACCTGGATACGAAGTCGACAAGACTCGCACGCTCATTTCCCTTTTCCTTAAAATATATCAATATAATATAAAGTTGTGATAAGAATATCGAGGATAAATATAAGTTGTTCAATTCAGAGTCACAAATGTTTATTATGAAACAGAATTATAATAAAAAAATACATTCATTATAATCATATGAAGAACGTTATTTTTATTTGCTATAATATAACTTCACAATCACTGCTATAGCTTTAAATTTACTGCTAACTTTAAACTTAATTCCCATATTCAGTCCGATATAATGACTATTGTAAATAGGTTAACTGTAGACGCCTAAATATAAATGATAGGTTTAACTCTGTATAAGTGACAGACAGCTCACGTCTAGGGACGTGTATTCGAAATGATTTTTAGTTTTAGATATGTGTCATGGCGCAGTCTTCTATTGCCACTATAGGAAATGATATTTTTAAGTTCTCGCTCCGATAGTAAGATAAAGAGTGACGTTCACACAACGCCTAGAAATTTGGACAGCAATTGGGGAACGGAATGTTTCAACGTATGGGTCGCTCTGTTATACCTCCACTCAGTTATACGTAACATACAAATTTAATCTGTAATTATTATAGTTTTTAAATGAAACGTGTATACAAATCTTTAATATGTTCTAAAAACATTTTTTTTATATCAAATCATGTTTTATATCAAAATAGCCCAAGATCTTATACATTTGAATACATGCAGCGGCCACCATCTTGAAATTGGGACAAAAGATTAAGGATTAAAATTTTTGATTTTTAAATTGATTTACAATAAAAAAAATCGTTCCCCGTGTTTAGATCTTTCAGACACACGCAAAAATGTCATCACGTCTTTCTACATAAATTTGACATATTTTTTTCATTTTGATAGCAAAAGTAGGATTAAAAAAAAATAAAATAATTAATTTTTAAGATTAAATATTACACTATTACAATTACTAGAAACTAACTTATTATTAATCACAACAACTGTGTATGTGGACGTAACAATATAAGCTTCGTCGAATTTATTGGTCTTCATATTATAATCGTGCAGACTGTAACGTTCACAATTTAACTAAATATTGTTTTCAATCTATCTATCAACATCTATATAAGATATCGTAACATTGTCTATCGCAGATATCAAAATAACATGGATAAAATTAAAAAAAAGATACAGAAATCATTAAAATTTGTTACCAATTCTAGTAATATATTAGTAATTTTTGTTGCTGAAACGGATTTGAAAATCATAGTGACTCCTAGCTTTATAGCAATTTATTCTAATTGTAAGGTATAATTTTTTAAGTTTTGTATAGTGAAACAACTGCGTTGAATTCTATATATCTACCGCTCACATAAAGTCCCGAATTTTGACAATTAATTTGAATAGTGACTATTAACAACAAATTATTTTCACGCTGTATCTCGCACATGGCAGGATAGGCAGAGGGAACCCGGGGACCTAGTGTTAAGACACTCTGATCGACTTCCATTCCCCACTTTCCGCCGAATTTGGGGCATTGCGTGTTGAGTGGCGGAAGTCAACGCCTCGCTTTGCCTTATTACCAGAGCAAAGAAATGAAACATTAAATATTTAAATTGAAAATGTTAAATATTTCATTTCCTCGAGTGGGGATCGAACCCAGAACCTGTCGGTAACAGTCACACGCTTGTGCCGCTGCGCCACGATAGGCCTCATTAGCTACACATATTAATTATGTTTTTATCGACTTTTGCTTACTTGCTACCTTACAATGTTAACTTGAACGTATGTGTCTAATGCAAAAGTTTAAGATTGAGTTTAAAAACTACACTTGTTTACTAACGTCACCGTAGCTTCAAATTTTAATTACAGGTTAACCTAACTTTCGAGTAACTGATGCTTAAAATTTTTGGTTGCAACAAAGTTAAATATTACGTAGCTAGATTGGATATTCGCAATAAATGTCATGTTGATATCTGAGCGAAGTTACGAGAAACTTACTAAAACCCGTAATGTTCGTCGTTATTCAGTTAGCAAACTAACTCAGTTATAGCGTGCATAATGTGCTTTTAGGTTCGCTTAAACGTGAATTTGCAGTGCTTAGGCATATTGAATTATTTATTTTGTTAATCACTTTTTTAATATTTGATTGATTGTGCGTTTAACATATGATATTGGCATTTTGTCGGCCTACTGGCCAATTTAATCACAAATATCCTCCTCTTTGTTTAGGAATTCTGTATTTATTTATACACATGTATTTGAGTTTCGTTAATTGTGATTTGTGTGTATAAAAAAAATTATATTTGCGTCACTTTTACGTCACGACCTGTGCTGTGAGACGGCTCATAAGGGTAATAACGTCTATGGCGTTCATGTCGCGAAGAAAACACATGCGTTATTTGTTCCTACATTTTCGTGCTGGTAATTTCGACCTGCAGAACAAGCCCCATAGTTGGCCGGAGACCTGTCGTAGCCTACGTTAGTGATAAAAATTGCAAGAATTGCTGAGTTAGTGATAAGACAATTTTAATCCACTTGAAGCAAATTAGGAAGATTAAAAGCTTGAGTTGGGTTCTCGAGAATTGAGTAAAGCAAACCGGCCAACTTACGTCTACGGCTGCGTTACATAACCTAACTGGCAATACTCACTGAATCTTGAACTACACATCGTTACATATAAATATTCATAATCAAAATATACATTCATTTGTATTTTTGCAATAGTATTTGAATATAGACATTGATGTAAGTCCCTAACATTTTTTATTGAATGCCACAATATTTTTTTGCCGAAATCTTTAAAAACTTCCCTTATACACGTCTAGTACGAGACGTCGACCCCTATTTCTTTTTCGAACAAATAAAGAAAATAACCTGAAAAGTGAGATTATATGTGTGAGACACATAAAAACAAACTTATAGTTGTATTTTATATAAAATGAATTGATTTACCGCGTAATCAAGCCTTTTGTAGTGTTTGCCGTACTAACCCATCCCATTGGCTAGAAGTGAGAATTTGTTGTAAATATAACTGTATTTTACTTCATACAAAATTTGTGAAAAGTTATGTTTTTAATATTTAATACTTTTCGATAACATTCAATCTTGAAATGGATACGAAACCCTTGATAACCGCATCTGATTCCATTAATTTACTTACCTTTCATAGCTTCACGCTGTATTAAATTAGTATTTTAGACTTTTATTATCTCTTAATGTCTCACACAGATTTTGTGACGTTTGTCAATTAATTTGATTGTAAACTTGATTTTTATACATTTTTGTCGATTGGGCGAAAAATATCAATTCAATAAATTATTGAATAAATAAAAATAGATAGTAGGTAATGAGTAATTATTTACTGTATTCAAGTTTATAGTCAGTGAGATAAAAAAAATGCATTAAAAATGTTTTTATTTATATTAACTGAAAATTGATCAGAAAATACTGTGGAAGATCGATCGTTTTCGATCGCACTGATGATACTTCCAAATCATATTTAATTTTCTGTCAAATCATATTAAAAAACGAAGTATTTAATCCACTGAGGCAACTATATAGTCGTCAGTATAAAACATAAGATCCGATCAATAACGCGGAAATTACTTACTGTTACTGCTGCTGCTGTGGTTAACAATTTTTATTGAATTTGAATTCATCGTTAAATAGCGCGTAGAAAATATGTTGTGATTGCTACGTGACATGTTAGGTGAGGAGGCACTTGTGCCTAAATAAGATAAATAATTCATATATATTAACATAGCTTAACGCTGTATCCCACACATGTTAAGACACTCTGTTCCACTTCACTTTTCGCGGAATTTGATACATTGCGAGTAAAGTGGGGTAACTCAACATCGCACTTTTCCCTTATTACCAGAGCGAAGAAATGAAATATTAAATATTTAAATTGAAAATATTAAATATTTAGTTCCCTCGAGTGGGGATCGAATCCAGAACCGATTGGTTACGTCACACGCTTGTGCCGCTGCCCCACGACAGGCCTCAATAATATCAATATCTACTATAAAAAGAACTTAAGCTTTACATTGTCATTTTTTCATCACAGTAACAATATTATATGTCTGCTTGAGTCTAATATATTATACATGTGCATAGATATCATATATTATAATAATTTGAGGCAACATTGTCTAATATGTTGCCCATAGTCTGTACAACACATTTCCCCAGTGAAATCTATTCCACTAGTAGGTACCTTAATTTGGTAAGCTAATTTAATTATTAATCTGATCCACGATTTTGAATATTGGCTCGTCAATTTATGCATTAGTTTAATGCATAATAATAGCTCAAGTTTTGCTCTAAAATATTAATAATAAATAATATATCGATAGTAATCTGTAAAATGTGTTCATTACTTACTTAGTTATGCATATGATATACAGAGTGGGGAAAGGTAGTGGAATTGAGTGTCTTAACACTCGGTTCTGCTGCCCAAGTTCCCTCTGCCTACCCTTCCATGTGCGGTATACAGCGTAAATCTGACTAATCCTATATACTAATTTCGGTGCATCAGAAATAATGACATTAAGTTTGAAAACAAAAGCATTTAGTACGTTTAAAGCTTAAAATAGAAAAATAGCATAACGATAAGGCCCACGTCAAACGGTACAAAAGATATTAATAAAAAAAAATACTTCATACCATTTAAAGCCAATTTATAAACTAAAAACTAGCGCCATGAAAAGTGATTTTTGTACACGACAACATTTAATCATATGTTGTTAAAATATTAAAAAAAATATCTAAAATCTTAAATGTATAGTAATTTTTATTCACCTACTGTTTTCGTTAGACATGACTTCTTTTACGTATCACTATTTTATATCCATGACACATGACTCGAATGAGTATCATTTCCATTTTTTAGATGAAAAATTAACCTAGTAGACTTCTCTTTCTTATATTGCTTTAACTTGTGATATTATAGATGACAATAGAAATTTTGCTTTAGAAAACCTTAATGTATTCTTATAAGCTACTAACTTGTTATAAAAGAATCATAATAGCAGAATACATAAACATAAATCAGTACTTTCCAGATTTAGCCGTAGAATGTTTTAATTGCTACGTGAAACTCAACGTGTTAATTGCACATAATGGTAGGAATTACGCGATGTTGAATAACGGACTACAACGACCTGCTAATTTAGGTCTATTTTAGCTTTAACAGTTCTTATCACTTATATTTATTTATTTATTGAGATGCAGGGTCACAACTATGTACCTAATTGTAAAGGCAAATGGTGGGTTCGATTCTCACTCGATGAAATTAAATATTTAGTATTTTCCAATTAAATATTTGTTGTTATAATTTCTTTCCCGTTAACAAGGTAAAACGTGGTGTTAAGTTCCGCTACTTAACACACAATGCCTCCAATTTGGCGGGCAGTGGCGAACGGAACGTCGCCGAGTGTCATAACTAGTTTCCCTAATTCCCTGCCTATCTTGCTATGTGCGAGATACAGCGTGAACCTGAAAAAAAAAACAATTATATGGTCTAAAATTGTTGGGAGCGGGTCTTTGAATTTTCCATATTTAATGTTTATGTTTTTATGTGAGCAGAGTGCTAAATATGGAGAGACTTTTCTTTAACTTTAGATTCTGAAGAAATTAGAGAAGCCTTCATTTTTGGCGTTTTGAGCATGCCATTTAAGTAGAAATCACTTCGCCAATCTCATGTATCCTATGAAAAAAGGAGAAGAATTATGTAATACATGTAAGGCAAATGATAATAATAGTATCTTTGATTTTCGCGATTGTTACACATTTTAAATGAAACACTTTTAAACGGATTAATCGCGTATATTGGTTGATTAACATTTTTGGAATCCCGACGTTTCGAACACTTTACAGTAGTCCGTGACCACGGATAGTGTTTCTTTCTGCGGTCACAGTCGCGGGCGGGCTCTATTGCTTAATATAGTTAAAAAAATGCTTAATATAATTGAAATAAAGGAATTTGCTTAACAATACTTCTATCATATCAATCGTAAAGTCAAAATAGTTTAGATGTACATTAGTCTATCTTTACTACATTAAGATAGACATTGTATTATATCGAATTTTCAATTAATATTCTTCAAATTTTTCATGGCGTAGCGGCATAAACTGTGTGACTGTAAACGACAACTTGTGGCAAGTTAAAACCACAAGCACATTAATCTTTTCATTTCTGCGCTCTGGTAACAAGAGTGGCATTGAATTCCGCTACTTAACATGCAATGCCTCAAATTCAGTGGAAAGTGAGGAACGAAAGTTAAACAGAGTGACTTAACACTGGGTTCCCAAATTACCTCTGCCTACCCTGACGTATGGGATATAGCGTGAAGCTGAAACAAACAAAAATAATAATTAATCTAGTTTTAAAAACCTCAATTTTAGTTTGTATATTGCAGAAGCCGTATCAAAAAATGGAAGGTTCCATTTAATGAATCCCTCATTAAATAGAACAATGTAATACGTAGTAAATATTTTATATTGTCGCATATTAAATCCCGTACGGTCAATAGACGTAGTGGCGTAGTTAGCATTATAAACAGTTAATTAAAACGAGACTGGTGGATGGGTTAGTAAGACTAGTTATTTATAATAAAATGAAACTAAATATGACCTGAGGCCTGTCGTGGCGCAGCGGCACAAGCGCTGCCTATAACCGACAGGTTCTGGGTTCGATCCCCAGTCGAGGAAATGAAATATTTAATATTTTCAATTTAAATATTTAATGTTTTTATTTCTTCGCTCTGGTAAGAAGGCAAAGCGCGGCGTTGAGTTCCGCCACTCAACACGCAATGCCTCAGAGTCGGCGGAAAGTAGGGAACGGAAAGTAGAACGGGGTGTCTTAACACCAGGTTCCCTCTGCCTACCCTGCCTTGTGCGGGATACAGCCTAAAGCTAAAAAAAAAACTAAATATGACAATAATTTTGTCCTGTAGGTATAGCATAGGCCTGTCGTAGCGCAGAAGCACAAGCGTGTGACTATTACTGATAGATTGTGTGTGGGTTCTATCCCATCTCGACGAAATGAATCATTTAATATTTTCATTTAAATATTTAATGAAGCGAAGCTAATAATATATTTAATTACATTTTTTAGTATCAATTTTTTATATAACAAGCAATAATTGGAATATTTTACAAAATTTTAAGGAAAAGTTATATATAAATGTATGTAGTTGTATATATAAATGTAGTTATATATATAAATCGTAAGAATATTAATAAATCGTATTGATTTTTGATGGCGTATCAGTTCGAAAATTCGACATAATATTCTGCGCATCTAGTGTAGGCTAAGTCAGAGTGATCCCGGGTCGATCCCGAGTGATCCCGGCCAAGAGCGCGAAGCAAAACACTGCTGTACCATCCTTTTCTGAAAATATTTTAACTTGTTTTCATGTTCCTATTGGTAAAATTTTAGATAGATTTAGATTTTTTACTATGGTTCCTAGGTTACTATGGTTTCTAGTCAACTATAACCACACACAAAAATCTCAAAATTTAAATTTTATATGTCATATACTTCCAAAGTTATACTAAGGCAAAGTCCACCTTTTGACACTGATTCACTAACTCACTCTTTGATAATGATAATAGAACTAGTATTTTCTTTAGATCTGAAGAGCTGAAATTAGTTACAGGGATAAAGTTTAATTCTCAAATAAAGTGAAAAAACTATTAAATTTTGTTCTTTGGAGATTTCTATTAAACGGTGACTGTCATAATCTTCATTAGCAAGTTGCAATTTCAGTTGCAATAGTTCTTTATTAGAGAATTATTGTTTGTACGGGTACGTTGTATTTATATCGGTCCCCTCCATACCTTCAAAACTAGACTCTAGCAAAATTGAAAATTTCATGACGAAAACCTGATGTATCCTCAACTTACCGCAGCGCTTCAGTGAAGATATTCAGGCCATATTTTGCGCCAAACCATTCATGAAAAATATTTTAAGCACTTCCCATAAATCTTAAGAAGTTTAAATGTTGGTCGAAGGTAATAACTTTTAAAAGTCGATGTTACTTCCTGATCCATCGGCTGAATAATTAGTGTCGTATTAGGTGCAAAAAAAACAAATTTCACTTTTTCTGACCACTCATCAACATAAACTGGGTGGCTAGGAGTATTGTCTAATAGAAAAGCCTTAAAGTTTAACTTTTGCTTTTTTATTGTTTTTTATGGAAAAAACAAGGCGAACTAACGTACGGGTCACCTGATGGTGAGTGATCACCGTCGTCTACGGCCCGTGTAACACCAGGGGAGCTACAGATGCGTTGCTGGCCTTTGAAGTAGAGGTAGACGCGCTTCTCGAAGGTACCCATGTCGTATCGACTACTGCCGCGGGTAGGTCGTTCCAGAGATGTGTTTTTCTTGAAGAAATTTTCCTTGATGCAATAAGCTTTAATTTCAGGAACAGCACTAGTTTTTGGACAGACTCGACCGGATTGTTACCACCCTCGTCATTTAAAACCAGCGTCAAGTAGTGACTTTGACCACTGCGTTTCGTATTGGGTAATGCCGGGCCCCGGTGCCCATCTTATGGACGTGGGCAACGGTGATCACTTACTATCAGGTGATCCGCACGCTTGTTTCCCGTGCCTTTTCCATAAAAAAAAATAGGTGTAAGCCAGTTTTTAAATAATGATGTGATCATCCATGCTTTTTTGTTTGCTCGCCAGTGGACAGGAAGCAGATTCTTTGAACAATGTTTCATAGCTCTTGGATTTTCTGATTTATATAATGAGAAATGATTTAAATTTGAAATCACCATTTGCATTAACACTAAAAAGAAGATTCAGTCTATTCTTGTTAGCTTTAAAAGCTGGCGCAGATTTTTCTGTTTTAGATATGAACGTTCTGTAAGGTAGACGTTTCCAAAATAACCCAGTCTCGTCAACATTAAAGACTTGTTTCGAACCATAACTTGCCTCGCCTTAAAGTCTTTAACTCTATCAGGTAGAGTTCTGCGGCAGTTATATCAGCGCTAGTTGCTTCACCTTTAAAGGCAATACTGTGCAGATTTGCTCGAACCTTAAATCTCTCAAACGAGCCCTGACTAGCTTCAAATGTTTCATTCTCACTATTGGCATTATCGTCAGATACCACTTTACTTTCTATGTCATCAAATCAAATAAGCTTTTTGCTTTCTTCTGAATTACCATTTTACTTAATGGCACTCTCAAGGACTCCATTCTGATCATTAAATCACGCCTACTACGCGTCATCATATTAGGAAAAAAAAAATTAAAAGAAATTAAAGACTCGAATGTATGTATATATATGTTTTAATGAGGCGTGGAATAGACGTGAGATGATTGTTATGGTTCACGCAGTAAATTAATAGCTGAATAGAATACAATAGATACAAACAAAGGAATTCAATTATCAATATTATTTAATTATTAAGGCCTATATTGTAAGCGACTGGTTGTGGATTTGATCGCATCTAAATTATTATTGAATATTTTCAAATGAAATATTAAATATATTTTGCTCTGGTAACAAGGCAAAGTACGGCGTTAAGTTCCACTACTCAATACGCAATGCCACTCAATATGCAATTCTGCGGAAAATCGGATGAAGATGAAGGAACGGGATGTAGTGTCTTAATACCATATTCCCATGTTTTTTCTGCCTACACCGCCTTGTACGGTAGACAGCACGAAACTGACACAGAAAAAAAAACATTTTATTAATTAGCAATTTTTGAAGTGAAACTTCTTTATCGGCGTTGGAAAAAAATTTACCGTCACATTTTTCGGTTATGCGTCACATTTTTCTGTTACGCGCCATGTTTATTTTTATTTATAAATCTCAATTGTGACGTGATAAATAATATATCCATACTAAAGTGATCAGCAAAATCAAAGGATTTATTTTAATTCTAATTCCAGTGAAATTCTAACAAACGTAAGTAATTATATCTCTTTTTCTTGGGTGTAATTATGGTATTTATTTTTTTGTAAGTTATTTAAGGTTAACCTCAGTTTTTGAGTGTATTTTTTAATACACCAACGTGTGAGTATTATTATGGTATTTATTTTTTCTAAGTTATTTAAGATTATTCTCAGTATTTGATTGTAACTACCGGTAATTGATTGTTGTGAATATGATTTCTTTAAAGCTAGTTTTATAGTTATTTTAAACCACTTCTGTGAAGTGGCATACAGTAGATAATATTTCGAAAAATAATGCCTTAAGAACTTTCACTTCTTACGTGTGTACACTAGTACACGCACACGTTTTTTTATTTTTTGTACAGTATTAAACGTAATAAAGTAATTGTAATTACTACATAAAATAGTCTAATTAAATATGGCAAAACCTAAGATAGTCTTTAGTTTCAATAAAATTTATCTTTCAAATAAAATACATAACAGATAATTGTATGTGAAACGATGGATTCACCATATTGCTACAACGATAATAACTTACTAATAACTTACTTACTAATCGAGCGAAATTTAAACGATTACCTCACGTCCAAATACAAAATTATATTCAGATTCAATATTCATATAGATTCGGTGAGCGATTTCTATTCTATTAATAGTGTAATTCAGTTTCACAGGGAATATGTATACGTGGTGGACTATCAATGTATCCAATAAACAGATATTAAAAAGTAGAAGCAACTTAAACGCAAAATTAAAAAGTAGAAGCAACAAATTTATCGATTTTCAATTGAAATATCAACGAGGTACATTATTGCTCTAAATTTATCAGTCAAAGCTTATTTAATATATTTTTACATTTGCTTCTTATTTATATATTTTATTCTTATAGTTTTTCATTCATGTATAAAAGACATTTACGGCATTCTATGGGTAAAGCATCACCTTCTTTAAAGTTTTTAAATCACAGTCATCAATTTTACCTTATTACATACACGGACATTATAGTCATCTTGCAGTCATCGCTCACTGTCAGTATATACATTGACGTGAATATATATACTAAGTAAAGCTTTTAAAAATGTAAGTTATTATATTTAAGTAACGGCATGGCAAATCATATATGTATTAGATAGTAAAATCGAAATTTTGAAACGTTTATAAAAGGCGAATTAATGCTATATGCAGGTGTGGCGAAGTATACTCGTATATAAGTGTATA
>JAXGGP010216346.1:0-12872 GCA_035584415.1 Eueides aliphera
CTTAGAAAACTCCGTTCCAATTGGGATACTGTCATTCTTGACTACGAAAGAAAGTTGTATAAAATTATAAATATTAATAATATATTCACGATTGTTTGCGTTAAGCGGATTTGTTGCTGTTTTCATTTTAATATATTGGAATGATTTTTATATAGACGGTTTCTCTTAACACTAGGTTGCCAAATGCCTTCTACCTACCCCGCAATGTGTGGGACTCAGCTTAAAGCTAAAAAAAAGTAAAGGAAAAATCTCCGGTAAGCAAACAAAGCGCGGCGTTGAGTTTGTTTACCGGAGATTTTTCGTCGTCTGATCATTATATCCTGTCTGCCTACAGTACGTAAAACAATAACAGTCAGTACAAAAAACAGATCGAGAACATATAGTTAAGTACAATAAAAACAAGATTTAACCAAAGTAACTGAATTGTTTGTTTACTTGAAGACAGTCTTTAAGATTCACAATTGCATTAACAAGCATTTCAGTAAATTTACATTTAATTTGGTTTAATTGAGCAATTGTCTTGATAAAAGAAACGCTATTTACTAACTACGAATGGTTGATTATATATTGTGTGGCGTATCTCAAAGCCGTAAGTTGGATTGTAACCGAAGCGAAAAAAAAAATAGTTGCACCAGAATGGAAATCGTATTCACATTTAAGATTCTTACAGCCATACACTGCCACTATACCTTGATGACCTTTTTTAAACTTAACAATAAAATAACTATACTTGTACAATAAATTCATCAATTTTAGGCCTGTCGTGGCGCAGTCGCCCAAGCGTGCGACGGCTAACGCGACAGACTGTGCGTTCGATGCCCACAAAGAGAAATTAAATGTTTAATATTTATATTTGCTTGTTCTAGTAGTAAGGCAAAACGACGTTATGTGACGCCACTCAACACGCAATGTCCTAAATTCGGTGAAAATGGGAAACTAACATCTTGACTCTGGACTCCCACGTTTCTTTTGACTACTCCACTACGTGTGGAATACAGCTCCCAGCTAACATAATAATAATATAAAATCCTGAGTTATAACATAGTTTAAAAACACAGATTTTGCTGAAAATATAGATAATTTTATTATGTCCAAACAAAACACACTCGTAGAACCTTTCCATAAGTAACTACGCTTAATTTTTTTTTAACTAAATTTAATTAAATACCCTTCATTTGTTATCTTTTCAAATTACAACATAAATTTAAATATGTAGATAAAAATAGAATTTAACTTTATTTAGGTTAAAAAAGATAATTGCCAAGTGAAGATATATTAAACCACGATACGATACGATTTCAACTGAAATCAATGAAAGCTTTAAGATTTTTAATTCCTCATTCTCTTATCTCTATCTCTAGTCTGTATTTAAAGTCTCAAGCTCACCACACCAGAGAGCCAGATACATTAAGCACATTCTGCAAGAATCCAGGGCAGTACGCGAGGCAATTAAGGAATCGTTGGCGGTAGTTTGATATAATAATTATGTCTACTGACAGACGAATGCCACCTCAGTCTACCCGTGACCACGGACTACTGTAAAGTGTTCGAAACATCGGGTTTCCAAAAATGTGTAAATCTCAATATACGCGATTAATCCGTTCAAAAGTCTTTCGTTTAAAATGTGTTACAATCGCGAAAATCAAAGATACTATTTTTATTTCCTCGTTTCGATATAGAGTCATAGCGCGACGTGACGTGAATAAAATCGGGAACAGAAGTATCTTAAAGGAAACAGAACTTAAACACTAGGTTCCAATTTTACGTTGTTTTGAAATAGCCTTACTTGTTATAACAGTGAATACAGGGTTTGTGTCACACGAAAATGGATTCTAGTGCTAGCTCACTCGATTCCATGCTCCTTTTGAGATTTTCTTGATGAGTAGCTGAGTTCAACGCCGCCATTTTTTAATAAAATAGGGAAATTAAAACAATTTATATACATACATAATCATGTACCCCAATTAGGAACCAAAACCATTAGAAGTATCAAACGCTACCCTTAAGTACACTTTAAATATTAAAATAAATTCTATGTACTTATATAAGACTATACATAAGCAAGTACAAAGTAAATTTATCGCAGATTTATTCCGAAACGGCTTTCACATTGGTCTTGTCAAATTATGAATATCTCTAAATCGGAATAAGAAGAGTTCAAGTCGCTTAAAACTTTTGTCATTCCTTATTCATGGATGTAATCTTTTTTTCTAATATTTATCCGTAAAAGACGATTTTAATTTTGTATGAAATAGCCATTCTTGCCTTATTTTTATATGTAACCTTTAACATATTTTTTCCACCTGCACGATATATCCCACACATGGACGTGTAGGGGATTAAACTTTGATACTCCATCCACTTTCCGACATATTTGAGGCATTGCGGTTTATTTGACGGTACTAATTGCTTTATTAAGAATTGATGATTATAACTACATCATTTCTACTGTGCCGCTGGTGTTTCATTTACATGACTGAAATCATAAGAAAATATGTTTGTTTATCTCAGCTTCACGCTGTATCCCACACATGGCAGGATAGGCGGGGAGATCTTGAAAACCTCTCCTAGACACTCTGTTGCATTCCCTACTTTTCGCTGAATTTGAGGCATTGCCTATTGAGTGGCGGAAATCAACGCCTCGCTTTATCTTATTTTCAGAATGAAGTAATGAAAGCATGAAATATTTAATTTGATAATATTAAATATTGCATTCCTACGAGCGGGGATCGAATTCAATACCTTTCGCGATTTTAGTCATACCCTTTTGTCCCTGCGCCACGACAGGCCTGTTAATTTATAAGGAAATAGCTAACAGCATCTTATTTCCATGTAATATAATTTATGGTGACAAAGAACGTATATACGAGCCCTTATACACTCGACAACACAAGTATATTAAAAAATTCTTATAATATTTTTATGTTTCTTTTATTAGCTTCACGTTTTACTATTAAGCAAGGTAGCTTAAGACAATGAAATTCTGAACGGATTACGGTCTAACTGGTTTTAGTTACATCCAAAATCATCGATACACTGATCTCGAAAATTATTTAAGAATCTTTAGGAAGTAGATTACCATCTAGCACTCATTCTTTTTCAGTAAAAGATATTTCTTTTAAATTCACGCTTCATTCTATCTATATTTTATATTTAGATAGGCAAAGATAGCTTGGAAATTTAGAGCTTAGACCTACGTTCTCTTTAAGATATATCCGTTCCTCATTGGCCCCCTAAAAAGTACGTTATGGATTTGAATTCGTGAACACTTGGCAGTCATATTAATATTCAAAATATCAACGTTGTACAATAGTGTTTATTAATTCCTAATTCTCACATACGTCGCGTTACATCATACTTAGGAAACTATGTTGATTTAATAGCCCTTTAAAGTGTGGTTATGAAATATCTTGATTCATCACCATTCTTGATTAATCATCTATAAGTAAATATAGAAATATTTCTTTTTTAGCTTCACGCTGTCTTCCGCAAGAGGCAGGGTAGGCACAGGGAACTTGGGAACCGGTGTTAAGACACTCCGTTCCCACTTCTGTTCTCTACTTTCCGCCGAATTTGAGGCGTTGTGTGTTGGGTGGCGGAACTCAACGCCGTGCTTTGCCTTATTACCAGAGCGAACAAATGAAACATTAAATATTTAAATTGAAAATATTAAATATTTCATTTGAACCCAGAACCTGTCGGTTACAGTCACACGCTTGTGCTTGTGCTATCCACATATATAAATATAACTCTTTATAAATTCGTTAGATTTATTATCATTTTATTTCAGTTTCACACGTTTTCCCGTGTTTTGCTCCTTTACTCTCTCTCATCCTTAATATCTCTCTTTATTACTTGCGGTTTAAATAATGAATTCTTATAACATTATTTCCAAAAAGAAATCAAATCTATAACTACTGCGTTCATAGATGTCCCATTAACAACGGCTCTAGGAAAATTGAGTTTTTTTTGTAATAAAAATTGAACAACAGATGATATATATATTTTTGTGATAAAAAGTAATAAAGACCTAACAAGTACAGCTATCTTTTTTATACTGATCAATTCCTTTTCTGAGTCTTCCATACAACGTGACATTGGCGTAGTGCTGTGCTCAACTGGCACGCTTGAAACGCCATAATTAAAGAAATTAATGAATGAATGACCTAACAAAATGTTATGCTTGCGAGCTTAAACCTGATCATGAGGATATGTTTACATTTATTAGATTTTTATATTGTAATCGACCAAGAATTAGTGTCTTATTTTTTTTTTATTTTAGAAATGACATACAGTAAATAATATTCATTTTATAAGTAATGGAAGAATTATTTCTTCTGTCATGACAATGACGAAAACGAGGCATTAATAAAATTACTGGAAATAGAAATATGAATTATGACATGCGGGTAGGCTACCAAATGTAAAGGACATTTTCTTATCCATACTCAAAGAGGATTTCTTAAAATTCATGAAAAAGGTAATGACGAAATTTTTCATTTTCCATCTTAAAGTCCACATAAACACAGACGCGGGCAACGACTAAAAACGCTGCTAAAATTATATATATAAACAAGTGTAAAAGTTTGTAAATATAGATGTTTATAGAAACAAACATCCATACTTACGTGAAGGAAATTTTCACACGAAATTCACAAAACAATTTTAAATGAAAAAATACACATCCGAATAATACATATGACAGTTTAAGTGCAATATAATTACACGCAAAGACCCCTTGTTTTAGTTCAGTAAGCTGCATCCTTTAAAATGAATGATAAGTTGCTAACAAAACTTTCGCTGCAACTTATTCGCTGCAAGTTTTGCATTAGACACAGCAAACTTGACTACGGTAAGAAGATTTTAAGTTATAAATTAATTAAACTAAAATTTTAACTAATTACTGACTAATTTGAATACTATAACTTCTTGCGGTTTTATTATTTTAGCTTTACATTGTATCCCACACATCGTAAGGCAGACGGAACATAAGAACCTAGAATTAGTACACTTCTGTACGACACTTTCTGCTGAATTCTTGAAACATTATTAGTTAAGTAAATGAACTCAACGCCTTATACCTTCTTACGCACCCTATGCATTGTTATCAAAACGATGAAAAGAAAGTATGAATTATTTCATATACCAGTTGGGGGTAATGCTGCTCGCCTCCGTAGGACTTTTTACCTTATCTTATTTTGTAGGCCCATCCTACATGCGCCCCCTGAGTGGTGTAAAATGAGCAATTAACCTGATGGCTACCACAAGCCAAGAGGCACTAAATATTCTAAAAAAGATTAGCCGTAACACCCTGGGAAAGTGTTACTGGAAAATTTTTAACCCCTTTTAAAAAATATATGGAAAAATACTAAATTTAAAAACGTATAAAAAATTTAACGAGGTAGGATTTGAAACCGCGCCTCTTGAAAATCTGAAATGGTTTAGTGTTCAGACCGCGCAAAATTTAGTATTTTTCTTTCTGTGTGGAATAACACTTAAATAATAGTAAAAATATATATTTTTTTTTATGGAAAAAACACGGCAAACGAGCGTGCGGGTCACCTGATGGTAAATGAACACCGCCGCCCACGGCCTAGTGTAGCACCAGAGGAGGAGCTACAGGAGCGTTGCCGGTCTGTAAGGAAAACGGGCACCGGGGCCCGGCATTACCCAATGCGAAACGCAGTGGCTAAAGCCACTACTTTACGCCGGTAAAATATGGAAAAGATAAAAATGGAATGAGATTTGTCATGCGATCCGGCTAGTCTCCCTCTCCCCAAAAAGGTCAAAATCAGCAACAGTTACAGCACACTATCCATAGATCAAATATCAGAGAAAAGGAACAGAAGCCGAAAAAACCTTCACCTACCGCTACCGCTGAGATCAACATCTAGAAGAGTATTTTAGCAATAATTTATGAAAATGACCTAATAGTTTAATAGAAAGGATGTTGTCGTCATAGTTAATTATTGTAATATATGGCCCTGACGAAAACAGACTTCGACCTTCTTTGTTAATTTGCTGCCTGGACCTCAAAATAAAGGCGTGAAAGAGCTAAAATACATTTACCATCAAGCTGTAACTATAGAAGATCAGCAGAGATACCAGCAGTGTGGCCACTCTGCATCTCTCAGAACTACTGCATGCGCCCCTACAGGTACATCAAATATGGCCAATCGCACAAGACCTCTGATTGTCCAAAAAAGAAACGCAGTACACCTGCACCTTGCACCCTATGTAGTGGACCGCACTACAACGAATCCAACGGCAGCCAATTACAAAGGATGCCATGTATAGGAGGAGCAAAGGGAAAGTCTCAAGAGAAGCAAGGCCATCTAAAATCGAAAGGCTGGAACTAAGAAAATTATACAGTGTGATAATGTTCATAAAATAAAAACCTGCAAAAATTTGTTAACGCTTGTAAACAATACTCTAAAAGTACAGATTTACCCGATGAGCAGAGGAAATCAAATGATGTTTCCAACATAGAAGAAATATAAATGAGACAGGCCGATATATTAATTCAACACGATCTTTCAACAAATGAGCATCCTAATGGGACTCATAACTAAGCTTGTTGACCGACTCACAAAGTAAATGTTTTCAGAATAGCTACCTGAAACATAAACGGCCTAACCTTATATAAGCTTATGATGACTGAATACAACATTGTTATATATCAACATTAAATTCAAAGAATATCACTGCTATATGACAAATCACCCAGATGGCACTTGTCATGGTGGAACAGCAGTCATAGTCAACAAAAAACTGAATCATCATATAATGTGCAGATTACAGAACTGCATATATAAAGGCAACAACAATTGCAGTAAAAGATAATTTAGACTATATTAATTTATCTGCAGTATACAGTCCTCGAAAGCATAAAATAAGTGATGCTTTGTTCACTGGATACTTCTACTATCTTGGAGCTCGTTTCATTGTGGGTGACTGGAATACTAAGCATGTATTCTAATGCTTACCACGACTTGAAATTGATAATTGAAAACTGGCATGGATAAATATAACTTATTGGTGTCATCCACATGTGAAGCTTTATACTTTTTTTTTTAAAGGATTTACGAGGCATTATATCAAGTCTGAATCCTGCTATGATAGCTAGTCTGATAATAGTACAGTTATATTGACAGTGAGTTCAATGCTAATAGAGTCTGACACAGCTGAAATGCTAACTAACATAGACTCTGATTGGAGATTATTCAGAGAGTACATTGACACCCTTACAGCTTAATATCCCACTAAAAACTGAAGATAACATGCATGTACCTTACGAGACTGATCCAGAAAGTTTGTTGGATCCACAATTCTTTATAAAATATCCAACTCTACTCAACTATCGAAAACTGTTATTACAATTGAATAACAACACTTTGGAGCATCAATCAGAGTTATTAACAGCAACAGCGTCACCAAGTTACTTGTTGTGGCCAGTACTTTCCACTATCATGGAAAGTGCCCCGGATCATTATGATCCGCAAGATGGGCAAGCAACGAAACGAAATGTCCTCACATAGGTCAATAAGCTTATTGCTAGGCGTATCAAAAATATATACCAATATATACTAATACTAATATATATACCAATACTAAATTGGATCCTGACCTGATCACCAATTCAGCTTTAGACAGGAGCACTCTACCACTGAACAAGTCCACAGTCTGCGATAAGTTTAAGGAACGACTAGAAGAAAAACTATACTGCTCCTCTGCCTTTTTGGTCATTCAGCAGGCATTCGATAGGGTATAAATACTGGCTTACTATATAAAATAAAAATAAACCTACTGCATCAATACTACTCCCTCACAAAATCCTATTTATCAGAAAGGATATTTCAAGTAAAAGATGTAGGTGCCACATTAAGTTTCTGTGAAGCAACTGCTGGAGTCCAACAAGAATCCGTCTTGGGACAATTCCTGTACACTACACTCACTGCCGACCTACCTTAAGTGGAAAATATCACCACAGCAACATTTGCTAATGATACTGTAATACTAGGAAGCCACACAGACCCCGCTATGGCATCAAATATGATGCAGCAGGGCCTTGACTTGAAATGATCAAATGAGTACGAACATGGCGGATTAAAGCAAGTGCAAGTAAAACAGCTCGTTACATTTACTTTACAGAAAGGTACCTTATCAAGATAATGTAAGGTACTTAGGGCTATATCTTGATCGACGTCTTACGTCGAAACATAATATTAAGGTGAAGAGACGAGCTTCATATTTAATACAAGAAGCTATACTGATTCATAGCCGAACAGCAACTTGAGCATTGACCTTGTGTATTTGTTTTATTAGTTTCACAGTGTATTCTGCGCATAACAAAGGAAATTTGGGAACTTAGTCTTAAAATATTCAGTTCCTATTATGAAATGTTCGTTCTTGACTTTCCGCGTTAAGTGGTGAAACTTAAAACCTCACACAAATATATTTTTTATTAATGTAGGTTCAAAAGTTCAGGGAATCGGTATGACGGGTGGTCATGACATTAACTAATGATATTTGTTTATGTAATTTTAATGAGCAACAAACTGGGTGTTTAGGTTTTTTTATTAACTTATCATCATTAACTATGTAGCAAATTAAACACCGAACTGTCTTCAAGTTCCGTACCAAACATGACAAGTCCCATTTAATTTTTGCCGTGTGATTCCGGCTTAAAGTAGGATCACCCTGGTACTGATGGTGTCGTAAGAGGCGACTGAAGTACGAGTGGAAGAGTCACGTTGTCAGTAATGGCAACATGCATGCGCAGACTCGACCGGATTGTTACCACCTCCGGCATTTAAAACCGGCGTTAAGTAATGGCTTCGGCCACTTCGTTTCGCATTGGGTAATGCCGGGTCTCGGTGCCAGTTTACCTCACAGACCGGCAACGCTCCTGTAGCTCCTCTGGTGCCACACAGGCCGTGGGCGGCGGTGATCACTTACCATCAGGTGACCCGTACGCTCGTTTGCCGTGTCTCATCCATAAAAGAAAAAAAAAGTCACGCGTTTTTCAATTCATACTCCTAAGGTATCAATAGTAAAGTAGCTTCACTCTGTATCCCGCGTAAGAGAGGAAGGGGAACTTGGTTTTAAGGCTACGTTCACCATTACATTCACATTGAGTGGCGGAGCTCAATGCCGCACTTAGTCTTATTGGCAGATCGAGCAATTGTAAATAGTATAATATATTGAAAGAAAATCAAACACAAGTTGTGTTGACGGTCAGAAGGCTTAAAACTAATTTGTACTATAGTATAAAAGCATTCTTAAGAAGTACCCTCATACTTTACTTTATTGTGCTCCATTGCCGTCGTTCTGTATAAAAACAATAAAGTCACTGGTATTTAATAAATGGAATTACAATGGAACGTCAAGAACTACATATTTAGGTATATATTTATAGGTATAAGCTACTTACGTATATAACTTATAGGCTACTTACGTAGTCTCCGTAACGTAGGTTGACTTGTAGGTTAGATAATGTTGATTGTTGGTTTGATTTCTACTTAATAAAAAAAAATCTAGCTTTAAACATATATGTATAATTCGTTTATTCACGCGGTATCCCGCATATGGCAGGATAACCAGAGAGTACTTGGGAACCTAGTGTTAAGACACTTCGTTCGATTTTCTATTTTCCACCAAATGTCAAGCCTTAATTGTTGAGGAACGAAACTGAACGGAAAAAATGAAAATATTAAGTATTACGTTTTCAGGAGTGGGGATGAATCCACTACTTGTGGTGTTTACAGTAGGATGCTTAAAACCCTTCCACTACAGGCTTAAATGATTGCAATAGATGTTATAAATTATATTTGAGTAAAGTATTTTACAAAAGTGAACTATATAAGTAAATTCTTTTAAGAATTAAATATTTGTCATATTATTTTGTCTAGTTTGAAGCCGAGTTTAAGTTTGAATGTTTGAACTTTAAGTAGGTACGTATAGTATATTGACAAGTTTGATCGTTACGTACGTAAAGTATATGAGTTCTAATAATAATAAAAGAAAAATAATTATAACAGTAACATTTTTCCTAAAAAATATAGTTATTAACTGAGTAATAATATAACCAAAGAATATAGTTTTTATTCTTAGTACATTATAAAATATTCATTGTTTCTTTTCTTTGACGTTTTTCCTGTTATCTTTAAGAAGATTATTATTATGACATGACTAGAGAAAGAGCGGTGCGTACTATTTTTGTTTGTATCCAAATTTATTTTTGTAGACATATTAAGATGCTATTGTAAATACAACAGAATGAAATGTTTAATATCTTATATTCTTCGGTCAGATTCCCGTTACGTACGTTCCCAATACGTTTTTTTTTTTTTAAATAGCTATATACCTATATAGAATTGTGTATATATATGTATAGAATTGTGTACGAAAACTAGGTAATTTCAGGAGATTATCGCTTCCGGACCTAAGTTAGAATCGATCGAAAAACGATCTTTTAAATATTTCAATGTTTATAAGTTATATGAGGTAAAAAAAATTAGAAAACAAAAACAAAAAAGAAAATCGTAAAAATGAACATGTAAACTTAAAATATGTTATAATAATTTCGACAACACATTTAGCTTTTATAACTAATAACTATTACTAAGCCAGTATGTGAAATTACCACATCGACTTAAATGTACACGTCAGAGTGATTATTGCTGTGCATACTGTGAGTATGTGTGTGTGTGTGTGTGTGTGTGTGTGGGTGTGTGTGCGTGTGTGCGTGTGTGAGTGTGTGTTTCTGTGTGTGTGTTGTTTGTGTAAGTTAAGAAGAAAATTCTCAGTTTCAATATAGGTCAATTCTGAATCCAGATTTTATTATTTTTTTAATTAAAATATACCGATAAATGTTCGTTAATTTGTTAATTTTATTGTAAATAAGGCTGCTGATAACGAAGTGTTGGGTGCGAATGAACCTCGTTCTAACATATTCTGTTTCGCAAACTCTGAATTTGTCACGTTTACTGTTACGCTTTATGATTGCCAACATAATGAATAATTTCTTGACTGATAGAATCAGCCACCCCATACAACGATCCAATAGGACTTTGTACGAAAGCACGGTACACTGTGTATAAGATTTCAGAGTCTTCTAAATATGGGGATTAGTTTACGGATACAGCTGGCTATAGTATATTATATATAAAATGACCAGCTTAAGCAGCAATCTACAGTAACGCTCAGATATGTTATATAAAAAACACAAAGAAGATTGAAGCAATTTCAGTCATTTTGGAGACAGCAAGTATGAGCTTTAATAGAAAAATCGGCAGGAGGTTGGAAGGTGGGAAGTTGAGAAAATGCTATGTAGTAGTATGCTAGTTTTATCAATATCCCTAGTTAACAGATTAGAATTATACCGTCGGATTACATAGCTAATAGCATTCTCAAGGCAAAAAATATGGAATGTTGCTGCCCTCTAGAGGGCTGGCAGGGTCCACTGCGAGCAAGCCTTCCGTTCAACACGCAATACATCAAATTCAGTGGAAGGTGAAAATAGGAAGTTTTTTTAATATGAATAGAGTTTGTAAACACTAGATTCCCTCTGTTATGTGAGGGGATTCAGTGTTAAGAAGATAAAAGAAAACTAGTCAAATATATTGTAGCTATATAAATATAATAATCGAATGATATTCAATTCACTTATTAAAATATGCCTATGTACTGTCATACAACGGGCTTAGTCAAAACAACGCCTACTCAGCTATGCATTGTAAATAATTATGAATTTTGATTCATATGTGTGAAATTAATGTTGTTTATACTATAGAAACAAAGGGTTACAAGTTTTTAAAGTAAATTGTCATCATTCATTTGTTAGACATGACCAAGCTACCTGAGTAAGCTCTTCTTGATTCTCTTGTTGGTTCTTCCACAGTATTCATTTTTCCTTTATTTATTTCTTTAATATTCACACTTTGCAGCCATATAAGTTTGTCGGTACCAACACTGCAATGTGTGTACGGCTAAATTAGTGATATTGCGCTTACATATATATCGTCACAGCAATGCAGGTAAAATATTATTAACTCTGTAACTTTTTTTATATAGGCAAATAAGAAATGGATGTGCCATTTCGTATCTGCCTTTACCGAATATACTCTCCAGATATTCTATTTTATTAATTTGTTCTAATGTCTTATCATGAGCAATGTTCTTGTAATCCTGTCTTTCTTCAGCTTTTTTAAGTATTTGTGTGAAGTACATTTGTTTAACATGCATTAAGGCTTAGACCATGACTTTCACACCATTCTTTTATAGTGGAAAACTCAAGAAATTTGCATTCTGATTAATTTCAAGATAGTTTGTTGCATTATCAGCTCTTCGTTTTACTTCTTGGAAAAAAATATTAGGACATATATGTCCTGTTGTCCTTATGTAAGAGGACACTTTCACAAATAAATAAAAAAAGATATCAGGACATATGTACTGGTTATCAAAAAAAATAAGAATGATAATAAAAAAATTTTGAGCAATGGAATACTAAAAAATTATGAGATAATCTAATCTAGATCGTATAATTTAGTATTTAATCTATTGCCTTCTGTAAAATCTTATACAAAGTGTAAATACTACTAGCACATAGTAATAAGTTGAAACAAGTCACAAAATTCACTTCCTGGCACTTGATTCAAGCGTATTAATTCAAAAAAATGGTCTTTCAATTTATTGACATTCGAATAATCTACCCTGTGATGTATTAAAATACGAAATAAATGCGAATAACTAGAAATATAAATAAGTCAGAAGACCTGGACCAAAAATATTAGTTATGTACGAGTACATGAGACAAATATAGTATATTTTAATACGAACACAACACCAGGTTTATAATAATATTAACAATT
>JAXGGP010216413.1:0-12868 GCA_035584415.1 Eueides aliphera
GTCACCCACTCCCATTGGTTGGCTGGAAGAGATTTCTTTTAGAAATAAGTCCACCATTGTGAACTTAGTTTAAATTTAGTTTTTTCTTTTATGTTTTTTTTTTATGTGCAATAAAGAATATATATATAATTTGTTTAAATATTTATTACATGACGAGCACCACTAATGTCGTAGCTGGATTTTATTTCAAAGAAATTACTCGAAGAGTCAACAACAAGAAGGATTGTAGACATATTTTGTATGCAAGTTCGATAGAATATCGTTCACGAAAATTTATCTTTCTTTTTTTATGGAAAAGACACGGCAAACGAGCGTGCGTGTGTTTTTTATCTATATAAAATGTTTAATAAAATGTATATATAATAATTAAATTTATATAAATAATTGTGGAATCGTAACTCGTAATCGTAATCGTAACGTTTTTCATTTTTATGTTTTTGATTTTAGTTAAAATACAAGGGCTTAAAGTATATGGAAATATAACTGAACTAAAGATCAACAAAGATATTATATATTTGCATATACTCAGACATCTCTTCAGTTTTTGAGGAACATTTTAATAATTTTAAATCCTCTAAACAGATTATTTTTATATTTATTAATTATTCTTGAATTATGGCATATAAATTGCTGTTTCAAATTAAACTTTTAATTATTTCTTACTTTAAAAAAAAGACATCCAATTAACAATAAAATCTTTAAAAACAAAAATTTCTATTCAGACAAAAAATCGTTCTTTCCGAATTTGCGACGTTGAATTCCGCCACTCAACACGCAATGCCCCAAATTTGGCAGAGAATAAGGAACGGAACGGAATGTCCTTGAGGCGTTACGCCATCAACAGTCATGAAAATGAAGAGCTTGTGGAGGAGATCAAGTGATGGCGTGCCGCCTGCTTTCACAAAGTCTATAGTGATTTCGTAATTTCCTGCTTGCCTTGTTGTTTTTAAAATACAGTATGACGTCCGGTTTATTTTCAATATAGTATCGGCTTGGCTCTGCAAGGCCTCTAGCCTGGCTTTCAATCGGTGTTTTTGTTGATCACAATTTTACAAAGAAACTCGCTATCTGCCTCAGGAGTTCAGACCCAGTTTAGATGTTACTACCGTCGCCAGTCTTTAATTTCCTTTGCTCAAAAGAAACGCCTATTGCATACACCTTAAAGCATTGGTACCGCCCGATAGCCTCTTTAAAGCGATTTGAATAACATCACCGAAGTTTACAGACATATAGATCGCTTTATTGAGCCTATTTTATTTCTTTAACCACCTGGACAATAAAAATAATACTTACAACACTTTCAAAATTATGGAGATATATAAGCTAAAATGTATGTGAACTAAATCAAGTAGTTAGTAGTATAGCACCTATAGCACTTAAGTTCGTTTAATTTTGGTTTATTTGTGAATTGGCATATGACGTCACTTTTTTTTTCTTTTATAAATATTAAGAAGAAAAAGATTTTTATATTTTTTAATAACGATGTAAAATTATAAATCATAAAGTATTTAAAGAAACTATGAAATATAAATTATGCTCATAATTTACATAAATGTATGTTTAATTTAATTTTAGTTTGTTTTTTTTTATTTCCCAAACCATAAGCTTTGATAACATTTTTAAGATAAAAAAAGTTGTAATACGCAAATTGTGAAATTCAGTGATTAGACAACTGTGAGAAACGGAACGGAGTGTCTTACCACAAGGTTCCCTATTTCCCTCTGCCTACCCTGCCCTATGCGGGATTCAACGTGAAGCTACGCAATACAAGAGAGAGCATCTGTTGGTAACCAGCATAATGTATATATTATATAATATTTATTAGTCAAGTCATGATCATAAAATTTATTCAAATTACAACTGGGAGATCTAGAGCTTCAAATAAGCCTATTAATTTCAAAATGAATAATAATTTAATTTAATTTTTTTTTCCCAGAAATACCAATTACATATTAAATATTTTTTTGCTCTGGTAACAATGTAAATGCGTGGTGTCGAGTCGAATATTTATCACGCAATGCCTAAATTCGGCGGAAAAATGGAAACGAAATGAAGTGTCTTAACACTAGGTTCCTATGATCCCTTTCCCCCTTCCATGTGCGTGATACAATGTGATGCTGACAAAAAATTATGATTTACTTAAACGTATTAAAATATCACTGACAAAATATACAATATTTTAAAAGCAGGAATTAATATACAGAATATCTCGTAGAGAATTAATATATAAATAAAACAATATGTATCCTAGACTATGCCCTGATGTCCTGATGCTATTGCACATCGTGTATTGATCTGAGGAAGATATTTTTAGATTACCCAAACAAGCTCAACAGCCAAGTTATTTAAGGATTTACACTATAGTTCCGGTCACGGTATCTTCTTGGTCTGATTTTAGTCTGCCATTATATATGTAATAATGTATGAGAAACAATGAAAACATTATATTACGCACATAAGAATATACAAAAATATCTTTAAATTATATATATATATATATATATAGAAGATAATTTTTTTAAGATTTTTTAACCATCATCTTACATAGTTAAGTGTACATATTAAAAATAGTATTTTTTTTTAAAGTTTAAAGGAAAGTTTTAACTGCCTCTATTGACAGGAGCGACCGAAAAATAATGATGTAGCTTACTTGTTTGTAAACAATGTTTGATGTTTGTTACGATAAAGAAAACAACTATATATTGATATCTTAGAAAGTCTCCGTTTTCTAAGAAAAAAGACAAAACGACGCAAGAACATGATGGTCCAGGATTCAATTTTTACTCGAAACATTTTTTTTCCTTTTAACCGGTGTTATGTGTTAAATGGAATTGTCTCATTTTCTGGTAAAAGCCGATGAACGGTGGGTTTTTACTCCCTACCCTACTTTAAATAAGGTTAGGTAATAAAATTCATTATCATGCATTTTATCACCTAACCTTGGTTAAAGTAGGGTAGGGATATTTATGACTGTATTATTATAGTATTGTTTAATTTTTTTTTTACATTATGCCACGATCTCTGAGAAGGTTAGGAAATGTCAGAATGTAGCTTAAAATAAAAGTGCACTAAATTGGTAATCAATCAATCCTACCATAATAAGTGCACTAAATTGGTAATCAATCAATCCTACCATAATAAATAAAAATACTTAATAAATGCTTGCAAATAAACAATTAGGTAAGTACTGTACATTTAAGAAATGACATGTAATAAATATTTGTTTTTCATGTCACATTCTTAAATGTTTTTAATAACTCGATCTTCATTACAAAAACAAAAAATATTTGCAGTCGACATTGATAAAAAATAAGTAGCATTTAAAATTTATTACAGAATATAAACTCAACTACATTTTTTTTTGTATATTTATACATTTTTTGTACGTTTCTTGTGTTAATTTTCAATACTTATTTGTTAAGTGAGTAAATATAAATTATATTTATATTTTGATACTGTTGATAAAATATTAAACGTTACGAGTTTATGAGTTTCATTATTTCCTTCCATTTTTATTAGAACATCTCATAAATGACGATTATTGTAGAAAAGTGAGACAAAGTCGAATGAGTAAAAAAGATGATTGTAGCTTTTTTTCTCTGCATGATTATGTATTTATTTAATATTTAGATCCATCCATGTATTTTTACAGTAATAATAAATTAAATTAACTAAAAAAATATTATTGACATCCAAATCTAAATATATATTTAAAACGAGTAAGTCGAAGTAGGTGTTAACACTTTAGTTCCGCATACTTTATGCCACGATCACTGAGAAGGTTAAGAAGCGGCAGAATGTAGCTTAAAATAAAATAACAATTATTTTGTAATATCAATCCTACCATATTAGTAAATGTTTGAAAATGAATTAGATAAATATTTAAGCAAGTGTTGTATATTTAAGTAAATTATGATTTGATTTTGTTCACCTCTAACGCCTAGATGATGTCATCGCACGTTACTGAGATTATGTACAAAATAACACAACATCTTGACAAGAATTACCAAACAAGAATGTTGAAACCACGTTTTTTTTACATTAATATCTTACTTTTATTTTTAAATACGCTAAGATTAAAGTGACGGGTAACTCAAACGCCTTAAACGCAAATCACACGTAATAAATAATTAGCACATTAGTATTTACCGCCTGGTACCCTGGTAACCTGGTACTTTTTTACACAAATACACCAAACAACAAATGTATCGTTACACAGCCACTGACCACATTTATAGTTCTCCCATGTTGGCATATTTTAATAAGCAATAGTTAAGACACTCCATTCTTTTCTTTTGACAAAACATCAGATCACTGTATTATACGAACGACATGCTTTATTTCAGCAGGACTGAAGTATGAAAATAATTTTAAATAAAAATACTTTCAAGTGAAAATCAACTCCATTACCACCGTAGTTTAATCGTAAATAAGATATCGCTTCTAATATTTATCTTTCAGATTCACTTCATGTAACGCGGACACGGCAGTGTAGGCAGAAGGAACTTGAGAATCTAGTGTTAAGCCACTCCGTTTCACATTCCCCATTCACCCGAAATGAAAGCATTGCGTGTTGAGTGAAGAAATTAAAACATTAAATGTTATATTTGAAAATATAAAAAAATTAATTTCCTCGAGTGAGTATCGAACTTACAACCCGACGATTACAGTCACACGCATGTGCCGCTGCGCCATGACAGGCCTCAAAAAACTATAAACAATAATACAATGATTTAGAATGACTGTTGATACACTATTAAACTATGCACAAATTGCTTTCAGATAGTCTAGGAGCTTCACTCAAGTTCACTTAGGCGCCGCAAGTAAGTGTTTCCGCTTATAGGAAAATAACCTTAGCCTGCAAATAAAGCAGATTACCGCTCCACAACCCAAGTGCAATTTAACGTAGATTGACGTTTTCGGTATTGAAAACTTAAAGTGGTTATTTATATATTGAAAACTACCATTTCTTTTTTTAATAACTTTTCTTTGCTCATTTTGTTATATGGTTTAATATTTTCTTCTATGTTTAAAGAGGTAGGGGTGTAGGTGCGGCGAATTACTTCAATTATTTAATATTTTCCATTGTCTTAAGAGAAAACAGTTTAAGCGCTAGGTTCCCAAGTTCCCGCAGTATACCCCGGCACATGCGCGATACGACGTAGGGTTGAAATTAAGAATTAAGAAAACAATGGCGAAAATACCTTTAATACAACAAAATATCCCAATTTTTATTTATTTTAATTTAACACGTAATTCACTTCTACTAAATAAATTATTACACAAAAAGAAATTTATTTCTATTATATAATTTTAAACAACATTTTCAATCTCATACGAACTCACTTATCGAAGTTCAAAGTAGTTTGATAATGGACGTTAGAAGTTTCCTCGCTACAAGAGCATTTTCATATAAATTTTCTAACAAAATTAACATGACTTAAAAGTCATAAACAAAGTACCTACTAAAGTACTTTGTTTATGCACGTTTGGTTGCATTATATGAATAGATACACGTACAGGCAACTGGACCCTAAAACGAAACTGAGACATTTGCATTAGGTCAATAACTTCATTAGGTAGTGTAAGTGAGTAATAATAGAAGTCTCGAAATAGTTACTTTTTATTGGGCGTGAACGCTGTGTCCTATACACGAAATTGTAGGGAGATACAACCTGGAAATCTATTTTTATTTCATTTATATATATATACTTGTGTTTCCTACTTTTTGCCTAATTTGAGGTATTTCGTTTTGGACAACGAGACCGCGTTTTTCCCCTGTTACCCAAGCAAAGACATGAAGCTATTTAATAATTTCTTACAATGAAGATCGAACCTATACCATAACCGCACTAAAACGAAGTTTAAGGAACCTGTACCATAAAAGACCTTAAACGAAATCTAAGGAAATAGGTAGAAAATGTAAATATCTTTTCACGCCGTTACGTCCTCGGAAACAAATTTGTGGGCGACGTCTATTTTAATATAATACTCGTTTAATTAATAATAATTCTAGAAGCTTCTAGATAAATAAAAGTTATTAAATTTTCTATTAAAATATTTAAATTTATTTACCTATCTTTTATTCAAAATTCAAAAACAAAAATATTTAGTCTCATTCAAACCATTTTATTACGTAAATCTGGAGACCCTGCTCTGGTTTTGAATATGTTTTTCCTAAAAAAAATATTTCGACATTCAAATGTCTTGATGACATCATCACAACGTAGTTATGTATCTGACATGACATGTTGAAACAAGGCTTGATGAAAACAAATATTTAATAATTCCCTATTAAAAATGTATACATATCAAGAAAAAATCCCTTCCCTCATTCAATAGCTATCTATGATGCAAAGAATCTATGTAGGTATATAACATATTAATGTTGGTATTGTTTTTCCTTACTTATTAGTTTGACCTGTCGTGGTCAAAGTTATAAAAAGGTGACAATTAATAATAAGATACATAAAAAACTAATTAACTGGTTATAACATAGTCATGACACGTGTGTATCTTAGATACCTACTTCAAACCGCTAAGTCATTTTTAACTACATAAAGTTATGAACCATCGCAAGGCAGTAAAAAAAATAACACTGAAATAGATCTATCTGATTGAGAGCTATGATTTCACTGACGGGCACACTTTTTACACCCCTATTTTAGGTCATAAATTGATAAATAGAGTATTCCCTTTTTTCTTTCTCAATTAACAATGAAAAAGTTCAAGTAACAATCAAAAAGTGAAAAATAACGTTCTTTAAACTAAAAAAAGTTTTGATTCACTAAGAAACATATTGGCAACATAAATTGCAATATAATTAAGTAAATATTTCTTTGGAAGACTATTTTCAAATATATAAATATTAATGTTACTATCATAATTTAAAATCATTGTTCAGTGAACATTTAAGTGGAGGGATTACATGTCGGTTTAATGTCGAAACCGCGACGTCCTCAATTAATAATCTATTAATTACGTATGTTGTTTTTATGTGTATGATTTTTGTTTAAGTAATATTTTTTACCGACAATATCCTAATTACTTTATCGAATTTCATTTTTATTTCATTATGTTCTGGATCTTTCTACGTCATGTTTATTTGTATGAGAGATCTTGTTAATATGCGAAAAACGTACTGGTATTGAAAACTTTACCTTTTTTTTTCAACTTCACACTGTATTTCACATATAGCAGGGTACGCAGAGGGGACCCGGATACATAATACCAAGAGAATCCATTACGTTTCCAACTTTTTATGAAAAAGGCAAGGCAAAAGAGAGTACGATCACCTGATGTTAAGGGATTACCGCCGCCCACGGCCCGTGTAACATCAGAGGAGCTACAGGCGCGTTGCCTGCTTTTAAGATAAAGATAGAGGCTTTTTGACGATACCCATGTCGTATTTACCTTGAAACACTGCCACAAATAGGCCGTTTGCATGGTGAAATTCAGAGCGAAGTAACGAAAATATAAAAAAATATAAAAATAAAAATTTAAGAAAAAAATTCATTGCAAAATAAATATTCTACTTTGTATATAGTAGAATGATTTTCATTATAGGTTTCAAATTTCCGTTTAGTTTTTGAATCACTTTGGGTTGAGTGGCAGGACTCAACCGCGCTTACATTCAACAGTCAACACAAAAATCAAAACAAAAAGTCATCAGTCAACAGTCAACACTGGGCCACGCGCCATTTTGTTTTGTATTATGGTTTAGTTAAAATAAACTTGCTAGTTTTAAATTTACAAAATCTTACTATTTTTCTTAATCATTTTCTAATTTTACAGCCTTCCTTATCTAATGTTTATTTAGTACCAAAACTAAAACAGAATTAGACCATATATAATCGGGCACAGGCATATTGTAATATTTTTTAAGTAACTCGGTCACCCAAATGCTTACATTCTGTAAATAACTCACATTTTATTAGAGACACGTAACAGTTAGGAATTAATTTTTATGTTAAGCGGAAAATTATAATTACACTTGCTTACATAAAAAGTGATTGTAATGTTCACAGCTACGCTTTGAGATAAGGTAGTAGTTAATTATACAAAATGTGTTTTTTTCTTGCGTCTTAAGATTTTTTATTATGTTTATTTAAATATATTTCTATATAGCTTTTTTTTCCTTATTTTTTGCAATCAACTTTTTATATGAATCCATAAAAAATGCCCTTTTATATTCACTGCTGATTTAAATTAAGAGATTCTTTCGGGTCCATGAATCAAAGCTACGCGATAACGACAGCTAAGGATGTTGGATGATTTCTTTTTATACTTAATTAAACTTAGCATTATGCTGAATTCCTAGCAGCATACACATAAGCATAACATACCTCTTTTGCCTCGTCCACTGTCATCAACCTTTTTGTACATTCATTTGGAGGGATCCCCATGCTTTTTGCGTGTCCCTCCTCTAGTATCGTAGATACTGTGTTTTTGAAGGTCAACCGAAGTCTCCCCGCCTCTCCTACCACTCACTTTTCCTTCATAAGTTTTTTTGCCATTCTTTCGTCACTTATTCGCTCGACATGCCCAATCTCACTGTGTGGATATCACATTACCTACCATTTTGTGTATCTCTTCATTAGGTGTATGATCAGCTAAATTGGTTCCATATATCCTGCAAAGATATCGCGTTTCCATAATATTCATATTTCCTACATTCTTCTTCTGTTATACCCACGTTTCGCTGCAGTATAACAGCGTCAGTACTAATACTGCATTGTGTATGGCCAAAAGCGCAGCAATGCTGAGGTTTGTCGTCTCAACAATGCAGCTGAGGTACTGTTAATAACATTACCGGCAGCAATACAGCTTTCCACATTCATTTCGCATTTTCCAATTCTGATAAACATTCTACCCAGATATACTATCTCATTCAATTGTTTTAAAATATTATAATTTACGCTGATCTTGCATTCCGTCTTTTCTTCATTTCTTTCTAATATCAGAACCTTTGTCTTAATCTTTTTTATAAGATTTTTTTATTTATTTTAAATAAACATCAACTTTTTTATAGATCACCCAAAAATATTTTTCTGGGTGCTCTACTAGAAGCTCTTTAGCTACATGCTCTTTTTTCTCATATAATCAATACTAGAGCAAGGGTTCTCTCTTTCAGCCTCACGCTGTATCACCCACATGGCACGGTAAGCAGAGGTAACTTGTAAATCTAGTGTTAAGACAACCCGTTTTGTTCCTTACTTGTAATGCCTATTGTGGCGGACACATTCGAGATATTGCGGGTTGAGTGCGAAACTCCGCGCTCCGCGCCGCATATCAAATGTAATATATTAATTCTACATAATGCTTATGAAATCAAGCAAAACTGAACAACTCGTTTTGTCTTGTCAGATCGTGGAAATATAAATTACTCTTTCCCCTAAATAGGGATTGAACCCGTAACCCACACTTCGCTCCAACATACTCGTAGTTATAAAATAAACATAAAGAAGTAAATTATAATAAAAACAAACGCATTATAATATTTAAAATTTTTATATTTTCTTACAATAGTACATAGCCCTAAATCTATTTTCTAGATATTTCCATCTTCTCAAACTTTACGTGTTTCTATAAGTATATATATTTCTTAATTAATTTGTTCTTTTACTATATTTAAGTATTTAGTTAACATGAAAATTTAAAGTAGGCACAAATATACAACAAAAATTATGCAAGCGTACACGCGTGTATATACATTTATTATTTATTTACCATCACGTTTTGTGTAGTGTTTAGACACTTCTTTCCTCGATATTAAAATATTAAGTGTAGATTTTCAGAATTTAAGCTACCAGAGCAAAGAAGATTAAATAATAATTAAACGCATGATTTTTTCTATATAAAACATAATTTTTATTATTTAATCAACTTCACTCATCTCTCTTATATAGCAGGTTAAATAGAGAAAGGCTAGTGCTAGAAATCTCCGTTCTCCGCTTAGTTACCTGCTAATGATTACATACGAATCTACACATATATAATAAAAATACATCTTAATAATACAATTGTGTACTAAATCTTTTAAACCAAAGTAACAAATTTTATTTACCAATAAGTGCATATAAGTAAACAGTGTCACCATAAAAAGACAATCACCTACCATCCACGATGTTCCAAAATAAACCTATATATAACTCTACAATTGTATACAATTGAACATATTAATATAAATGCTTACACATACTAAAGTATACTCAATGTACATCACAGTAATTATACATTAATCTATTTCCAACTTTCTAAAGCTCCCCTCTACGGATACGTTGTCGCCCTTAATAATATTGGTCGGTTTCCTCGATGATATAATGCCTCTGGTATTTAATATTTCCATATTATCTAAAGCAAGTAGCGTTTGTCTTTTCTCCAAAAGTAGTTCTCTTGTGAATTTGATCATATCTTGTAATTGTATATGACCTCCAAAGGAAGTAGGTAGACACGTTATGTCCACGTGACTTTGCATATTCTTCACGTTCGTGTGGATCTGTAACCAAGTTATTTTTGTCATTTTGTGGTTTTATAGCATATGTTTAAATAATTTATACAATATTTTTCAAGGGATAAGGTTGATGGCCCGTCGTGACGCAGGCACACAGTATTATGGATTTAATGCTCAATAGAAGACGTGAAATATTCAATATTTCAATTTCTTAGATCTGTTAACAAGTCAAAACACAGCGTTGAGTTACGCCACACAACACGCAATGCTACAAATTCGGCGTAGAGATGAAAGTGAAATGGAGTGTTTAAACACTAGTTGCGTAAAGTGGTTTGACTACCCTGTCATTTCTGTAAGACAACGTGAGGCTAAAAAAATTCAAGCTATTCTTGGACTACCGAAAAATAAAAAATACAGTATTATATATAAAATTAGGAAGATTTAAAAAAAATAAAGTATACACTATGCTACACATTAATCGCATTAACATTTTATATCAGAACCATATTTTTAAAAAATATTGTATTTTTTTTCTAAACAAAAGATCTTCTAAGAAACATTCCTTAGTTTGATAACTTAGCACAGATAAAGCGCAATAATATTATATAATTACAATATATTTTCAATTAGCTTTTAATTATAATTTCATAATAATTTAAATTCATCCGTTTCATAGCTTTATTAGACATAGAACGTAAACATTAACGTTATAAATTATAGATAGTTTAAATTGAATCAATGTTTAACAAAGTTTAGAACCTAATTGTATTTTACAAGTAGTTAACTACGTTATAATCATATATACAATGTCGATCTGTTACGTTAAACCAATAAACAAATGTAAAAAAAGGAATAAAGATTCTTAATTAATTTGATATAAAGAAATTATCAAAATGTTCAGACCCATCGTATCAAAAATGACCTCACTCTGCCGGTATGACTTGGAATATTTTAAAAAATTTAATTTTTTTTTCCTTTTCTTCAACTTCACCCTGTATCCCAAACATAGCAGCATAGGCAGAGGGAACTTATGAGCCTAGTGTTTAGACACTCCCTTCCGTTTTATACTTTTCGCCGAAATTGAGGCATTGCGTGTTAAGATTCGGAATTTAACGCCGTTTTTCGTGGTTAACAAAGCGAAGAAATGAAAACATCTAATATTTAGTTTAAAAGTATTCAACTTCCTCTAGAGGAAAGATTTCCTTTGTCGCATTTACAGTCACAAGTTTGTGCCCTTGTGCCCCGATAGGCCTCAAATATAATTATTATCATGCTAAGTAACAAATACATTTGCATATCAATTACGTATTTCCGGAACATAATATGAGGCTCGATTAAGTTCGACGGTCGTCTATGATACGAACGTTTTATACGGAACTAATTGTGTATGGAATATTTTATTATATGAATTATATTGAATTTGCAAATGTTTTTGAATAGTTTTAATTTTTCTTAGTTTACATGGCAGAAAGAACCCAGTTTTAGTTCTAATAATAGTGGTCCTTTCGCCACGGTGCAACGTGGTACATTTCTTAAGAAGAAAATTGATTCAGGTTTTGCCTTCTGTTTTTTTACAGAAAGCTTTAAGAACCAATTTCACATGCTGCTTACATCTCCGTTCCTCAGCTTGGAAACAGCTCCGTTCCCTACTCATGGAAAACAATTACTCTCATTTACCACTCTTGGTGCAGAGGCAGGAAGTGTGTGACTGTAAGCGCGACAGTTTCTGGATTCGATTCCCACTCGAAGAAATGAAATATTTTAATATTTTCAAGCTAAATATATAATGTTTTCATTTTTCCATGCAAAAGTGCGGAATGTTTTTTTTTTATTAGCTTCACGCTGTATCACACACAAGGCAGGGTTGGCAGAGGGAACCCGGGAGCCTAGTGTTAAGACACTTCGTTCCGCATTCTTGCCACACGTTCTGCCGGAATTTGAGGAATTGCGTGTTGAGTGGCGGAATTCAACGCCACGCAAAATGGAGAGCGGAAGTGTCTTAACACTTGGTTTCCAAGTTCTCTCTAACCCTGACATGTGCAGGATGTAGCATGAAGCTAAAAAAAATATAATCCATTCAACAACGGTATACTGCATTGACACTAGGTTGGTACACTCTACCTACTCTGCTATAGATTTAAGAATGAAGATAAAAAGCTCTGTTATATCACGATGAAATCAAAATATTATAATCGAATACAATTAAAACTTTAATTATTAATAAAAATAACATTTGCTTAATTATATTTTTTAATGATCACAATCAAAATATAATGACTTACGTGAAGTCTTTCGCCCATTTTGGGTGATACTTTGCTTGTTGCGAAGTCAATTATATATTTAAGGGCACTCGGCACGTTAACGAGTTGGAACTCCTTGTGACGCATTGGTACTGATTGCTGCAACAAAAATACA
>JAXGGP010216488.1:0-12858 GCA_035584415.1 Eueides aliphera
TTTGATAGTTACAGTTTAATCTTTACTTTTTTAGTTTATTAATTTACTTTGTTTTACAAAGTGTGGTAACTCTTTATGCCTTACAAGTCCGAAGATGAAGCTTATTATAGAACACTACTGTCTACTGAGATGTTACAGACTTCTGCGCGCGACATTGCGTGCTAACATGACGTTCAATAGATGTGGTCACAGATTCACGTAATGGGGTTATGATGTTGGGACGATTACCTTTTTGAGTTAGTTTTCATATGATTGTTAAAAGGCATTATTTGCACATTGTTACATACAAAAATATGTCTTTTAAACAATGCTTGTTTGTTAAAATTCACTAATACTTAACTAAATTACATACATAAATACATTAAATTATTTAAATTACAAATATAAACATATTTTTTTATTTCTCGACATCGAACGTATATTAATGCCTTGTTAAATAGATCAACAGACATCTCCGAGTACCGCACTATGTACCTAGTTGATAGACTATTGTGTGACTGTTCACACATTCCCAACACCTACGAGGAAAGGAGCCATCACCAACATGTGATGTCGGACTTAGAATATATTATACAATATTAGAGGATTGATAGAAATTACGTATTCATTGATATATTAGTATAAAACATATTTTAAACTACAACGTTAATGAGTGAGTGATGAGTGCTCGTTTGAGTATTTGAGGGTTAATGTATATTTATTTTTGTATGTTGGTACAATATTTGTTAAAGCATGTCGTACTTACATGATTCAGCGTCAATTATTAGTTAGACGCATAAAAGTTGTTCGTTGCATTGAAACTTACTTTAAAAGACGAACAATTATATTTTTTGTTATTCTTTTAATTTTATTCTTTTAATTCTTTCTTATTGGTTTTCTTATTTTTATGTACAAATTGGAAAAAAACTTAAAACTAACTTATTTAAATCCTCTACTCGAAGCACATACTACATGTATTTCCGTTTTATATTAGTAATATTTTATAAACTCCTATCTATAAGTTTTATAAAACTAGACTAGATTTCCCCGCGGAGCTTTGATTCTTTGTTCATTGTAGTCCATGAATAAAGTTTCTCATAAGTCTGGAACAAACTTCACACTTGAACATCTCTACGTAGTATCGTTCTCGTGACTTTAAGATAAACGTTTATATTTCATTAATACATGTAAAATTAAAGTAATTTAAATTAATCACATACTACATAGAAAATAATGAGGCTGTCGTGGCGCAGTTGAACATCGACTGATTCTAAGTATTAGTTAAATGCCCACTTGTGGCAAATAGTAATGTACAGAATTTTGTACCTCAATAGTTAAAACGGGACCTTTAACAAACTAACGCATCTTTCACTAACTTTAGTAGTTTTACCTAACTTAAGAAAAGTTCTAGTTGTGGTTCTCTATTCTCTTTAACAACAATTTGAGAGAACATAAATAATGTATTCAGAAACCACTCTCAACAGTTTCTGAAATATACTTCAGCAGCTACCGTGTATTGCGCTTGCAGTTAGTAAGTTCACGTTCAGTATATCTATATAGGAACGTGTGTTTCTTGTAAACTTTCAATACAAGCGTTAGTTTAGAAGCATAACGTGTATCTTGCCTCAATTGTCATTTGTTGAGAAGTCCTTATTCTTTTATGTTGTGGCAGAAAACCAAAATTTACATATCAGGTGGCTCTGACTGGATGTTTGATCTAATAATATCCATTTAAGGGCAACTGACCATCCTCTACTACAGTCCATTAATTAAAGCTCTCCATTGCAACGGTAATTTTAACTGAGGCTAGTTTACGTAGTACACTCTCTTTGGGATATGTTTAGGAATGATGTGTGAGTATACGCTTTTTAACCTTACATACACTTGCATCAACATGATACCTACGTTATTATTTAAATATTGGTAATAGTGATACAATATAACTATGTAGTATAATGTAATATACGAGTATATTACATTTTTTGTTGAGTTGAACTTGATAACTTGGTGTTTGTTGTACCGCGGGAGCACGAGCGTGCGACTTCTAACGCGACAGGCTGTGAATTCATTCTTCACTCAAGGAAATAAAAATAAATAATAGTTTTATTATCTTTCTTCCTCTAGGAACAAGGAAAAATACCGTGGAAAGTTCCGCAATTCGGCGGAGAGTTGAAGTTATTAATTAGAGACCGTACACTATTTAGCGCTTGTTAGAATTTTGTTTATTTCATATCCTATACAATAGATATATCTAAGTAATTGAAATTATATTTTGTATGGAATAGGTAAAAAGAAAGAGAGATACTATAGCTTTATAAATCATAAAATAATTTATTTAATGAATGTTAAGTTGTTATATTTAATTTAAGTATTTCTAAGTATATTATTTAAGGAATAAGTAAATAAAAATAAAAACTCATTTATAAATATCATAATTGTAATTGTATATAATATTGAAACAATTAATGTTTATTTTACAAAGTAATATTCAATATGAGGTAACACTTGCATTAACTCAGCTCGACAGTCGGATACCGAATCCCCTTTACAACCACTGCAGTACATTTATAGACTACCGACATATTCCCCCACCGATCTCGAATGACCATAGTAAATTTAGTCAAAAGAGGTTCTAATAAACAAATTGATATTTCCTTTTAGTTTTATAAGATTCTTAACTATTACAATATTTTTTATTTAATTTAAATACATCGTGTTTATATATCACAATAAGATGTTATCACGCTCATCATACAATAATACCATATTTCATAGAAATAAAGTATTACACAAATCTTTTTATAATGAATTTAAAAATAAACTTTAAGATTTTGTTTGTGATCGTTACTATTAGGTGGATTCACAAGAAATCAACCAGATTCTATGAAAGTAAATTAATATTTGCGGAATTACTCCGATCAGATGAAATGAAACAAAACTGGGGTTTAAAGGTGGTCAATAACTACACCATTATCTCGCTTTTATCTCGCTTCCTTTAATAAATACTGCATTATCTCGCTTACTGAGTGAATAGAGAAACGAGTGATTGTTTACTTCAGAGCTGCGGCCGCAGCTGGTGCTTGTTAGATTATGTTAGTTGAATTTAGGTAACAGTAAATTAGCAAGCGAAAAACTTGTAATGGCCGTAGGCTTCTATATCAAGTTCTGAGGGTTCCTATAATCCGCTTTATTAAGTAACTGAATTTACTTGGAGTCGAAGTTACTCAAGTTTGAATTATAGTTCCAAAGTATTTAATGGTTGATTATTCATAGTTATTATTATTTATAGTATTTTATGATAATGAGAAATATTTGTTCTGTTGTTTGTTCTGCTGATAACGTAACCTATACGGAGGCCGTCATAGCTCATAACGTTAGCTTTTTATGATTGCATTGATACATCCCTACAGTATTACTTATATTTTAATTATTAACAAAAGTAGTGTTCAGATACTTACTCACTCATTAAGCTTCACGCAGTATCCCGCACATGGCAGGATAGACAGAAAGAGAACCTATACTTAATACACGGCGTTGCATCCTCACTTTCCGCCAAATTTGAGACTTTGCCTTGTTTTAAGAAAAGAAATGAAAACATTAAATATTACACTTCGAGTGGGGACCACTAATTAAACCTACTTTAAAGTAACTAAAATAATAAGTATTTGTACATTTTTATAAAGTTTAAGAAGTAGATTTGTTTTACTCTATCTTTTATGAGCACATAAATGTCAATAGAAAAATTACGAGCGAAAAATTAAGTAACTGAAATTAGAATTGAAAAGTTAATAAATATATAATTGATACAGAATAAAAGAAAAAAAGTCAAAGAACAGTAAGTAAATAATTAACTTAAAATTTGAATTTTCATCATGAGTCTTCGTAATTTGATGAATATTTTTGTGATAAAAACGGTCTCCATTATGATTTACGCTTTGTGATTTTCTTTAGAGGATATTTTAGGGATATTTGTTACTGTCAATTTTGTGTGAAGAGTTTACAAAATGTCACGGGTAAAGTGAGAATAGACGATGACAGACTTTCAATGTAATTATCAGTTCAGAAATATTGTTACAATATATCATCAAGCTATCAAATAGACACATGATCTACGTAAAATACTTCTTTACTGAAATACAAATATTTAAAAAGACAACGAATATTGTTCCTTCTTAATAAAGTACGTATTACATTTAGAAAATAAGTTTTGGTGAAAACAAAAGAATGATAGACTTGAACCATTGAAATAAACATTCAATACTATAAAGTTGTAGGATTGTTTGTTATAATACTTCACCTTCGTATCTTATACTCTGGTACCTTACAAGGATAATAAGGTTCTTTTTCTTTCAATGGTATTTCTTTCTAAAAGCATAAAAAAGAAAGGTCTGCCAATAGTAAATCTTAGTATTTTTTTACATATTTTTTTAACTTACTAATTATTTATTTATTTTCAGATAATCATAAGCCATTACTGAAGCCAAGAAATAGATATATTATAAATAGTGCATACATTATTTTTCATTTCAGTTTTAAATGCATCATTCTCTTCTTCATCTGAATCCAAGAAATGCATTTTAGAGGATAGTTGCTCTAATACATATAAATAAGGAAACTATCCTTATTTAATTAGAGTAACTATTCTCTTAAATGCGTGCATGCGCTTACTTAGATGTTTTATACACATTAACAGTGCCCTGCTGCTGTCCGCTAAATTGGATTCGATATTTAATTTTGAAATATTAAATAATCCATTTCCTCGAGCGAAGATCGAACTCACAACCCGTCGTGCTTACAGCCACGCGCTTGTGCCCTGCGCCACGGCAAGTCTCTACTTAATCTATATTAATACTTTACATTGAATCAGATGTAGTAAAAAATATCTAAGTAAACTGTCTTAAATCTTAGCACATTGTTATCAACCATACACACTTGGCTTTTTACCTTTTAAAAGTAACAAATACCGCTATTTGTGAGTAGATGGAGAAACATGACCCTTCCTTGATGTTTTCGTGATTCCTTAGTCGACTTCATGATAAGTGATATGTGTCGTTTAACGAGAAAATATATAGTTCTTTGAAGAAATTCGCAATTCGTCAACAGTTTGACCCATCCTAGGTTGTAATAGCAATTTACTTTGATAGAGTACTTTTTTTTTTAAAGTTAATTCAAATGTTGAGGTCAATATGGATTCAGTGAATCATTATTATATATGAATTACTAGATGAAGTCCAAGACTATTAAAAAAATCGTTACTTTATATATTTAAGTCAGGTATTCTTCTGTAGGATTTTATGTATATAGAACACGTTGATAAGAACAACGATATATGTATTTAATTTTTCTTATTTTATTATTAAATATTTAAACTTGTACTGTGAATTTCCTTATCAAATAATTTTGTTTGGAAAAACAAAATTATACTATATACATACTTAGCTAACAAGTCACAAAATTAAATAAAAGAGATGTATACTACTACAGAAGCTTAGAGATGAGAGGAGCTAGTTTCAGTTTTACGTTAAATGCATGAAAACTGTTCATTTTCTAAGTAAAGACGGAAGAACCAGACGACAACATGGCCATTATATATTCCTAAATTTAAAAACGTATAAAAATTTGAACGAAGTGGGATTTGAACCCGCGCCTCTTGAAAACCGTTCGAGAACGAATGGCTAAGTGGTCAGAGCGCTTGAACGGTCTTCAAGAGGCGCGGGTTCGAATTCCGCTTCGTTCAAATTTTCATACGTTTTAAAATTTAGTATTTTTCTTTCCTAAGTGTGGAATGACACTTTAAAAACAGTAAAAACCATTATATAATTTTGTAAGATATGACCTCACCTTGTATTTCATACATTTTTCTATAACAGAAGTAGGCTACTATAATATTTTATTCTATTTTCTTCAGTTGGGGCCGCAGCTGCGTCTGTCGGCGTGATCGTTTTTTATGTGTTTATTATTGTAGGTCACTTATTTAGGACGAAATTGAAGTATTAATTTTCTCGGCCCTCGTCATCCTTAACAGTGTGCAGGATTATATATATATATATTATGAAAAAGTTGTTAGGACTATAATAAAAGCAAGACGAAGATTGCTTAACAATAGGGACTTCAATAAAAGTGAGGCAGACGTATAAAGTCGTCAACAAATTGATTGCTGCGGCGGCGATTTACTTGACAAATTGACTGAGAGAAATAAATCAAAATGTCTTCTGTTTTTTTCCTTCATACACTCTAATTATATCTTTTTAACGGTATACGTATAATAAGATATAACCTTAACCCAATTAGCAGGCGTTATTTGATGTAAGAGTTACATGTTATGACTGAGTGATCATACACTAGGAATACATAACATGTCATTTAATGCAGTTATTTATGTTGTCTAATATATTAATTATAGGTTTACTAAATTTTAAATAAATAAATGTTTATTATATAATGTGTTATGAATTGTGATGTAATTTCTTACAATAAAACAAATTTTAGGTAAAAAAAATTGTTATTCAAAATCCAAAAATATGAATTACAATTTTAAAAGTGAAATAAAAAGACCATGAAAGTTAAAAATATATACAATAATGTATGTATTTATTGTTACGAATGAAAGAGTTAAGCAAAAGCAAAAGTTGAAAAAAACATCTAACCTAATAGTATATTTTATACTACATTTATCAGTGTGTACGTACATATGTAAACAGAAACAAAACGTCCCTTAGACAATAGAAAGAAATCACTCAACGCTGGCAAATTAAGCCAACGATTTGAAAAGATAAAACGAGGGCTAAAGAGAATCCTTCTATAATTTGAGACGGGTCAAACAGGAAGCTTTTAGTTCCTCAGCTTGGTAAGTTTTCTCAAATGGACAATATATATTGATCGCGTTTCAAATCGACTGTCGTTTCACGAACAGAGCTTACTTTAGTATGTATTACAATTTCTCCAATATTTACCTCTCTGTTCTTCAAAATCTCGTGAAGTTGTAGAAGAAGTAATCAAATAGTTACTTTCTTAGGAGATCGCAATAAATGTATTTCACAATATTATAAAAATGTTATTTTTTATATACAGCTTCTAAATCTTTTAAATAAAATTTTGTTTTTCTCTTAATCTTATTATCTCTATTCATATATCATTATTATAAGGTATTTTTTCAGCTAAGTCTCCATTATCACATGCTCTATACCGTGTGACACCAGAGTACTCGTTAAATAAAAATCAAACGCGGTGCTCATTTTGGATTAAAAATATTTTACTGTCATCAGAATTGTAACTGTTATTAAAATTTCAAATCAGTCAAACAAGGCAATTATGCCAGCAAGATTTCACACTTACTAACATACAAAATAACATTGCAATTTAAATAAATGCTTGATAAAACCTTCCTGACTCATGAATAAACAAAGAGGTGTGCTTCTAAATTTATCTCCCGGGCTATCTAAAGGATATTTCGTGTTTTTTATTAGACCTAGCTTACTGTCGTCTTATAGAAAAAATATTGTGTGTATTTTGTTGTACTCGAAATACACGCTCATAAATTTTAGTTACGCAACCAACGTTCAAAATGGAATAAGTTAGTTAATAGCCACATTAACTTAAATCAATTTAAAAGTGATTTTATTAAGAATTTTGGGCATCCCTAACCACTAACCGAGTCCCCAAAACTCAGCCACCGGTTTAGACTAAATATATTTAATTACAGCTGACCGAGTGTGTTTATTAAATGCATGAAGTCTAACATCGTTTGACTTTAGCAAGTAAAACAGGCACTCAATTAAAATATACGTAACTCTAGAAATGAAGAGGCCATTGTTAAATTTTCCTCTCATTAGGTATTTTGATTAATTTGACAACATTGGTTATGATGTATGTACCTACATACCCGGTGTTAGGTTTCGTTATACCGCCCAGGGGAATTCGCTTTCGTATTGTCTTAGCTTAAAGCTTATTTAAAATAAAACGGATCTCAATCCTTTATATCTTCTGTTTCTTTTTATTTTCGTAATATCTTCTTTCTCTTTTTTGAGAAAAATAACTAAGAATTAAACTACCATTTGCGACTGCTGGTAAATTCTTTATAGTATTAGTATGGATATATTGTTACAATCCTTCCAAAAATTGATTTTCAAATAATGTTTAAATAGTGTAAAAAGTTTTGTTGTCTTAACTAAACAAATGTTAATAAGTCACGTTTACGCTGACCTGCGGTTTGAAACTTAATTAAGAAATTAGTACGGAACCCTCAGTGCACTGGTAGTGGAGTGGAGGACTTTCTCAATTTTATAGCGATTCAATAGAATAGTTTATTTTACTTGAAAATGAGACAGTGAAAGCTTAGGCAAGCTGCTAGCAAGTGACTTGTGGTGTACCTGTCCTAGATAAACTTAAATAAAATAATTAAATTCTTACTTAAACAAAAAGTTTATGTCAAAAGAACGTGATCTTTACCAAAGAAAGTTACCCAAAGAATAATTTCTTAACTCAGACAGTTAAAAAATTGTGGAATGAAATTTCTGTAGAGTAGGTATATAATTAAAAGATTTTGTATTCAATCTGAATTCGGCATGATCTAATTAAAAATGTATTTTTGAATGGAATTTCTGTTTTAAATATACTATTTTAAATAGATATACTATTTTAAATAGATATGATTTCTATTTTAAATAGATATAATATAAATATTTATTTTAGTTTATATATTCGTCGTTGAAACTAATATTTCAAATTAATAAGGATTTATATTTGACTAGCACGATATCATATGTCCATCTGAACATCAAAACCTGTCTTATATATCATACTTCACACGTTCATATCAAAATAGGTATTTAAATCATACAGATATTATAATAATGAGAGAGATATATATACTTTTTCATTATTTTCATTTTGTGTAAATAAGTACTTGTAAACAAATATTTATTTTAATACTTATTTGTTGCAACAACAAAAAAAACATTTTATATCTTAAGTGTTTAAGAGTCATAAAAAGAAAATAATTTCTTCTTTTAATTATCATAAAATTTTAAATCATTAGAGTTTACCCAATTCATTTGCATTACAGCGCAGCTTACAGGTGACGAGGCTCAGTTGAGGTTGTCAGTGACATTTAATTAACTAGAATATTAACGTGACCTCAGCTTAGAGGGATGACGTTGTATTCTGAAGGTTATTACATAACGGTGTTAACTTCTCTATACGAAAATTCATTATGTATATTTTAATAAGATAAAATCCTAGTGCCTGTCAGGCTATAGACGACGACTTAATCGTTAATCGCGGCGTTTCACCACTCAACAAGCAATGCCTACAAAATTCAAAGGAAAGTGGAAAATGGAAAGTGGTAAATCCATAATACCTAGTAAACTACTTAAAATTTCAAAGCAAAATAATGTTCAAAATAGACCACAACAGATCTTTCAATTTATTTATTTAATATTCAATATAAAAACAAGATGTATGTATGTAGATGTCTCTCCGACGTCGCAGTACTATCGCAATATGGTGACAACGTGAGACGTAAAACATATTTAACGGGTGTATACCAGAAATGTTATCTGTATGTGCACTATACAGTATGTTAGGTAACGAACCGTGCATTTCTTCATCTAGAATCTTTGATTTGAAAGAAAGAAAATTTTATGTTAGAATGAGAAAGAGGTATAAATTTATAATATTTCTACAAAATATTACAAATAATGTCCACTTAATCTTATTGTTACATTAAAAGTAAATTATATTATGTAAAGACACAGACGTTTAACGTTTTTGTACTAAATATTTGCTCTAGAAAATGCGAACGTACAACTTATATATACAACACATGCCGGCAAAATAATTAAAAAGTCTAGCATATATTCTACATTTTATATTATTTCTTTGTGGAAATATTTTCATAAAATTTTTTTTGAACGTCAACGTTTATACAAAATCAATTCTAAATTGTTATACAAACTTATAGATATAATAGGTTTTAATAACGCGATGAAATTGACAATAAATTCAGTAAAAATTATGCATAAATGCTCTTTTGATGATGTTACTTTAAAAGCTTCAATTTATTACCGTAGACCTGAAGAATATTTGATATTAATTTTAGCAATAGTGACGTTATAATAGTTCCATTTTTGCCTTTTAAGGTATGGAATTTTAAAAAGACATAATTAATTTAAAAAACATATATAAAATGGATCGCTCGGAGAATACTTCGTATTGTCCCTTCACTACAGTATACTTTGTTCACGTAGCAGCTGAGTGCAAAGTTACTAAAAAGAACAAGCAATTAAATTTATATACATTATTGTACCGGCGAGGATTTATATTTCCTTTAAAGAAGATAAAGATCTAAATGTATTATGTTGCTTTTTAAACATATTTAGGTGACTAGGGGGTAATAATACTTCGACATAAATTAGACAGCATTATCCATATACGAGTATAACAAAATTGATACCGCAGATACCAAAATATATGTTTGTAAGTTGTTTAACTCTACGCGTTTGCCGTGTGACTTCAGCAATATACTTTAATTAAAATATACCAGCTAAGGTATTTTATGGTCTTCATATTATGATATAAAGAAAGTATAGGCTTCCTTTATATATTAGCAAAAATATATTGGTGTTATTTACTGCCACAAATTCTTTATGCTCTTTATTTATAATTTGCATTGCATTTCAATGAAGATTTAAAGACTGAACGAATTTTAATCTGAGTTAATTATAAATTTGACATTGCTCTTTATTTGCATTGGCAAAATACGGAGCAACTCATGATTTAAAAAATATTATTTACTTTTATGTGTGGTGAAACATAACACATAAAGACACTATCATTGTCTCTTCGTTAATTGCATTACTACATAGAACTGATAAACCATCATATAGTAACTAAAACTTTAATAACCCGGTCCAATAACTACTGAAGTTTGCCCTAAAATAGATTCCTTCAACTTCAACGAGTGTATGATATAATACCTCTACAGTTTATACAGCACGTCATGACAATCATTTACCTTACGATATATTGATTGTAACCAACTCTGAAGTTATTATATTTACTAATTACTACACAATATTTCAACAAACGTGTTAACTTTAACACATCATTCTGTTATATTTATTGTTAAAGACGAGTACGAGATAAATACAAAAATACGTAGCTTTGGTCATTACATTCACTGTTTTCTTTTTATTTTCAAATAAAATCTTCTTATCAATTCTATATCAATTTTCAATAGCTGCGTCCAGATGTATATAAGATTATAGTGCTTGAAGTATAAGTAAATACGCTCTGTATAGCAACGGGTATTTTCTCTTTTAAGAGTTTATATTTTATCCTCTAAACTAAAGAATTAAACGAGGTACTTCAATTAAAACTTAGATTTACGGTCCGAGATCTTTTAAAACGTTCGTTGCTTTTTTATTTTAATTATGTTTCATTATGAATTTTGTGGCTTAATGTATCTTTTACGAAAATTATTTAAAACATTATAAACGTATTTTATTAATAATTTTAAAGTAGTATTATATTGTACAATTTTCTTTACAATTCATTGAGTATAATTTTTAGAACAGACAGAAAGTACAAAGCGGAGTGTCTACCTATTCACTATGTTTTTTTGCTTATTTTTTGCTTATATATATACATACACACATTAAGCTTCAATACGTTAGCTAAATGCTTATATAAACATTCTTAGCAAATCTGTGAGCTATTATCAGACGACTGAGGCATGAATAATAGAATGAATACCGACCCTCGGGTGTGGTGCGATTGAATAATTTTTCCGCCCGATATTATTCTATATGGCTCCTATATAGCTATTATAGCTGCGAGATAAGGTGAGGTTCTCATAATTCTATTGAAATACTGAATAATCTGAAAATGGGACAAGTTTTAATCGAATTTATTATAATTATATTCTTACAATAATCACGATTATGTTGGAAATTATTACACTAAACTTAAATACATGATTTACATTCAGATATCGTTAATTAATTAATTGGATCCTTATTCAATGCATTTAAGACATCAAATAAACATATTAAACTTATAGAGTTTCAACCAAGCGAACATCTAGTGCTATTATATCGAATGTTCATAGAAAACAATCTCATTAATAGCGGTAATGGACGCTGAGCTCGGTCTCTGAGTTGACATCTTAATGGGTGAAGTACAATACTACTCTAAATCTATTTATTGCAATACGTGTTTCTTTTAATATTGTAATTATGTTAAAAGCATCATTTCCGCCAATAAAACAATTATATGAGAGCTTAAAATTTACCTTTTATTTTAGGTAAATAAAAAAAAATTGACGATAACTAGTTCTGTTTTGAAAAATATATTATATTTTTTTTAATTTTTATTTAAATATAAGCAAAGAAATATTAGTACAAAATTAAAAAGATATATAGTTATGTAAAATATCCTGCTTCTAAGAGTAGACATTTACCCCAATCTGCAGCTATTTCAACTACAGTTTACGGCTTAATAATGATGCTTCAATTGAATTTCAATAACAAAATACAATAACTATGTACGTTACAACTACGTTGCATTGTAGGTATAATGTATTTAATCAATAAGCGAGTTACCGCCCTCAGTTGCATCACAGGGTTCGAAGTCCGACCCATTCTAATAAGTTCATAAAATAATACGACGCTCCTTGAATTTTATATAAATACGAGTAGGTATCAGGTGTACAGAGTCACCTGAAACGTGACTAGTCACGTGGAAATTTTAAAAAAATAGCAGTAAAAGAAGAAAGAGAGTGTTCGAAACGCCGAGTTGTCATGGATAATCACGTTTTTCATTGAGAGTTTAAAATAAATTATGATTATGTTGGTATTTAGATTGTGTATAGCTATATAT
>JAXGGP010216623.1:0-12853 GCA_035584415.1 Eueides aliphera
GGTGTCTTAACACCAGGTTCCCGGGTTCCCTCTGCCTACCCTGCCTTGTGCGGGATACAGCGTGAAGATAAGTTTTACTTGTTACCGAACAAAGCAGTTAAAAAATCATTTTTCCATCGACAATCGAAACCAAAGCCGTTGCGATTCTCCCATGCATCCTGCGTCCTGCATCTGTTTCATGAAGGAGAAATTAATCTAATTATGAGTTAGTCATCCCGAACCGAATCAATATCACAGATAGTTACCAACATTGTGTAGGTGTACGTGGTAAATGACCAACCCGTATGCCCTTTGACGATATTATCATTATAGCAATAAGTAATACATACTTCTATGTACTACAAAATGTTGCATTGACAGCTTCCTAACGATCAACGTCGTTAGGAAGTGTTGTAATTTATGAAAGTTGGAGATTCGAAAAATGATTTTACGTGTATCTCTTTACTGATTGTGGGCAAAGGTTTTCTTCATCCACTAAGAAATGTCTCTAATACATTTTTTAAAACCCCTAAACCAACCAATTTCACTACTTTAATTTAGCAAAATGGATGTAGCTAACCCGCACGAAGAAATGAAATTCCTAATGTTTTCAATTTTCAAATTTAATTAATAATTCTTTCATTTCTTCGTCCTGTTACAAGGCAAAGCGTAGCGTTGAGTTCCAACACCCAACAGTGCTTCAAAGTTGGCAGAAAATAGAGAACGGAGCGGAGTGTGTTTGCATTAGGTTCCCAAGTTCCCTCTTCTTATCCTTGCACGAGATACAGCGTAAAGCTATTTTAGTTAACAAAGTTGAAGTAACTTGCACTACGATATACGATATACAGTTTTGACCTCGCCTGTTCATAATTAATAAAGTGCTCATTGAAGTCTGTTTACCAACAAAAGTTCTTAAAGTAAGCGAAAACCAACAGCAATCGTTTTTCAATAAATATAAACATCGTTCAGTTACTCGAAATAGAAACAGAAACTTTTTGTTCATTTAAGCTGTCTCTATAGTGATAGTAGGTAGCATTTATGTACAAATTGTTCAGATAAAAGTCAATTCTGATGCTTTTTTTATCTTTTTTTTATCTTCGTTTGTATAAAGTTGATTTAAAGCTAATATTCAACATCATATTGTTAAATAGAAGAATTACAAGTTACCTGATATAATATTTTTAAATAACTATCGCGATATTTACTGAAATCAAAGGCACAGTTTCTGTATGTCTGTAGCCTCAGCACACTATGTTTCCAAATTTGGTTGAAAAGTTGTTAACTTAATTGTCTTGCAGTGTGATTTGTGTCAGAGAGTGTCTTAAAATTAGGTTCCCAGATTCCCTCGGCCTATGTGTGGGTCATATCCCACACATTAAAAAAATACGTAATGTATGTCAAGCTTTAAAATAATCAGAACCACTGTTTCAAATTGAAAGGCGTTTAATCACGAAAATGAACACATTGATAAAACTGTGAACCTACCCTACCTATACTGTGACAGTTTGAGGGAGTGCGAGTCCCTGACGCGGCTCACAAGTTAAATGTTGCTGAAAATACAAATGATTTACTTGTATCCGAACAGTTATGCCGTCCACATTACCACTCCATCCATACTACTCGTTTTAAACGAAGCACGCTGGAAGCTTTTACTGTTACAATGATGAAGTTAACTTATTCAATAAAAGGTATATATTTATTTTAACTTTCACTGAACATGGCTGTGTAGATAAGACATTCGGTGCCTATTAAAACTTTTCTTTTACGTATTGTGTACCGAATAATTCAGATATGGTGTATTGTATGCAAGACCTCTATTCCTCGTTACCAGAAGCAATAAATGAAAATATTATGTATTTCGTTAGAGAGAGTGGGGATTGAACCCACAAACTGTCGCGCTTAAAGCATTCTTGTGTCCTCGAGCAACAGACCTTTGTCGTAGCTCAGGGGCAAAAATAAAGGGACAAGTATTAAAATGAAAATAATTAAACCAATTGTTCAGTATCGGACATCGGCATACATAACAGGCCTTTCAGTGTGAATTACACGAGCGTAACGTCGATACTTGTACAGCGCAACTGACATTATGTACATAAATGATCATAAACGGCAAATAACACTCTCGAATAATATTGAAAAGTTTATTCTGTGTGTTTTTGAGAACTTTAAAACTCGGTCATATTATCATATAACAATGTCACTTAACTTTGCGCTAACAGTTTATTTTAATTCCCTCGCTCCGTAGCGCGGCGTTGAATTTCGCGACTCAACACGTAATATCTCGCGAACAGTCGGGAAATGGGAAAGGAATATGTTTACACTAAGTTTCACACGCACTTCCTTATTAAGCGGGAAAATGTTGAAGCTAATAATGTTAATAATAATATGTAAGATGTATGCTGTATGCGATATCGGAACTAAACATGTTCCTTTATTAAAACAGAATATTTTATTTAATGTTATTTTCGAAAAAGATGTTTATCATTTAAAAAAGTTTAAATTTATTTCTGATTAGTCTAGTACCGCACTGTTATCCAATATTTCCGTCGCCTTTAAATATATGATGCAGTTGTCTCAGCAGTTTGTACGTGTGGGAGAGTCACGTCGTCAGCAATGGCAACGTCATTTAAAACCGGCGTTAAGTAGTGGCTTCGGCCACTGCATTTCGCATTGGGTAATGCTGGGCTCCGGTGCCCGTTTATCTTACAGACTGGCAACGCTCCTTTAGCTCCTCTGGTGCTACACGGGCCCGTGGGCGGCGGTGATTACTTACCATAAGGTGACCCGCACGCTCGTTTGCAGTGTCTCATCAATAAAAAAAAAGGTCGGTTCTTCATGTCTGAAACTCGTGGTCATGGTGGGATCCAGACACGAAATTACCCAAAAGGTATTTAAGCCGTGTGATTTCGGCTTAGAACAGGATCACCCTGATAGTGATGGTATCGTTAGAGGCGACTAAAGTACGAGTGCGAGAATCACGTTGTCAGTAATGATAACACTCATGGACAGACTCGACTAAATTATTGTCGCCGGCGTCAAATAGTGACTTATGTCACTGCGTTTCGTAAATAATTCCAGAAAATTATGGAAATACAAACTGTTATATACATGATGGATTCAGCCTACCAAGCCTACTAACTTACTTTGCGTAAAGTAAGTTAGTAGGCTTGATAGGCGTGTTAAGTAGCGGATCTCTACGCCGCGCTTGATCTATCACAGTAGGGAAACAAATGAAAAGAAATATAATCAGCCCCTCATTGTCTCACTGCGTCTCTATCGCTCTAGAGAAATCACTGGAAAATATTTCTATCGTATCTAGAAATATTTTCCAGTGATTCCTCAGTAGCTTACAAAGTGGAAAATGTAAGTGTTGATAGAAACAATAGTGTCTCAACACTAGATTCCCATATTTCTCTGCCTACTCTTCTGTAAGCGGGGTACAGCGTGAAGCTACAAAATACTAGGTACTATTGTTAACACAAATAAATAATTAAGTTGGGATATACTCGTAATCTGCAACTTCTACAAATAACTCCGTCTGTTTCCAGATACAAATAGGTTGTCTTTGCATCTGAGTCTTGTTCCTATCTTATCAATAGTTACTGAATTGGTAAGACAAGGCTTTGCTGCAGCCCGGCGTTTATGTACTTGAAGCATTAATGTACATAGAAATTACTGGAATTACCTACTACGTACTTGGACTAAAATGAAACGCGGCATAATGTGTAGAACATGGTGCAGTGTTTGACTATTATCTCGACAGTTGTGGGTTCGATTTTCATTCTGAAGAATCAATAATCTTCACATCGATCTGGTGACGAGACCGAGCGTTGGTGGGTTTAAATGTTTCAGTATACGGTCGGTGCTCGAGAAATGGGCTCTCGGCCTGCCTGCCTGCCTGCGTGGGGATAAACATGTTTACTTAATATCTATTATAATCGAAATCATCACATCGAGGTCTGTCGTAGCGCAGGGGCACGGCCATATGATTCTAAACTCGATAGGTTGTGGGTTCATATAGAAAAAATATTGTATAGTTTCAAATAAAATATTTAATATTCTTATTAATTCTCTCTGGTGACGAGGCAAAGCAAAGGAAAGTTCTGCCCTTCAATACACAATTCCTGAAAATTCGATGAAGTGTAGGGAATGGAACGGAGTGTCTTAACACTAGGTTCTCGAGTTTCCTCTGCCTATCCTGCCACATGTAAGATACAGCGAAATGCCAAGCAATAAGCATTCAAGTCATTAATGTCAATTTAATTTGACAAAATACCCAATGAATGTAAATTTAAAAATGTGTTTCAAAAACGTGTATAAATTTTCAATCTGCGTCTCTTAAATATTGTCTAATCACCAAAACGTAAAAACCATTTTCTTTCCTAAACATAAGATATCACTTTAAATACATTAATACCCAATAACGTGTCCTTTTGAATGGTCACTTCCATACATTAGTCGTCTTACACTAAATAGCACATTCAAGTGGCTAGATCATATCAAAGCTAAATGTCCATACGGGCTTCAATACACATCGTATTATACACCAAAGCAGTGATCAATTAATCTACGCGATTGAGTGTAGTTAGCCTGTCGGAATACCGCCCTGCCGCGTCGAGGCCATCGTACAGTAGGATTGACGAGTTGTGACCCGTGACCTCCGTTAAGTTGAGTTTTCTGAGCCTTAGGTCGTTGTGCAAAAGGCAATGTAGATACAGAAACCTGGAAACCTAATTATGAGACACTCCGTCTTCATTAACACATATCCTTTCACCTATTTACCGCCGAATGAAACAATGTGTATTGAGTAGCGTAACTCAGCGCCACGTTTTACGTGGTTGCCATAGTGAAAACATGTATATAATAAATATTTTCTCTAGTGCAGATGAAATCCACATATTATCGCAATTACAGTCGCAGTCTTCTACCCCTGCGATGTTACTGGCCAAGAAACTATTGGTAGGTAATATAAGTGTTATACAAGCACTTGTATCTTACCTTCAAAGCGGCCACAATTTGTCGATCGTAGAATAATGTCGCTAATTAATTAGTTTACCGCTGTAAAGGCAGACGGCCGGAACCAAATAAAGTCGAAACTCAATAATGTAAAATTAGTAACTTCACATTCTACTCGTATCCCCCGTGTTGTCGGGTGGGCAGAGGGCACCTAGTATTGAGACGTGTTGAGAGGCGCACCTCAACGCCGCACATAATCTTGTTCGAAAGAAGCGATGATATAAAAATCATTTATTCTTCCTTGAATTTCTCCGTAAAGTGGGGAACGGAACGGAATCTCTTAACACTAGGTTCCCAAGTCCCCTCTTGGGATCCTGCTATGTGCGGGATACAGCGTAATGCTGAGTGAATGAGTAATTCAATCTCCCGAGTGCGAATTATTCTCAGAACTGTCTCATTTAACTGCTGCGGCGCGCCCGCTACTGTCGCAACATGATGTTTTACATGACATTATAAAAATCTTGCACATACATAGATACCGCTTAGCTTGACAGACATTTGAACTTTTTTTTTTTTTAATTCAAAAAAAATACGATCATCTAGGGAAGTGTCGATGAGTAATATTTTTTTTAATTTGTCTTCGTTTTAGTTCCTTCAGTTTAACGCTGCACTTTGTTGGAAAATTGACACAAAGGAAACATTCGTTTTAATTAGACTCAACCCATCTGATGTCCAATTAAAACACTTCTGGTCTCTGATATAGAGATAGAGTGAGACTCTGCAGTTTTACCAGAAAGAAGTAATAATTAGAATATTAAATATTTCGTTTCCTCGAGTTGGGATCGAACCCACAACCTGTAAGGTTTACAACCGCACGCTAGCGTCCCTGCGACACAAAGGTCCCAGCGTGGAAATGGAAAATAAATATTTACGCAAATACATTTTTAACAAAGAAGAAAATCCATGCATTTCATATCATATTACGCAGCTTTTTGTATAAGAGTAAACAAAAATAATTAATAAAGGCCTTCAGCGGAATGCAGTCGTCGTAAAGGTAACAATTACGTTAATGCCGTCTCCACTGCCACTGCCACTGCGACGCCTGTGCATTTCTGCGAATGGTCCAAGTGAACAAAATCATTTTTAAACTCTATTTTTTATACTACCTTTGGAGGTCTCATTTTTAAATGATTTACATTACAGCTGTTCAGCACATTGTATCCCGCCGGGGTAGGCACAGGTGTTGGGAAACCTTGTGTTAAGTCACTCCGTTTCCAGTGGGTCACTTTCTGCCAAATTCAAGTCGTTGCGTGGTAGTAGTCGTTGGTAATGGAACTCAATGCCGCGGTTTGCCGTGTTACCAGACCAAACAATTAAACATATTAAATATTTAATTATCTCAATTCGGGATAGAATCCAAAACCTGCCGTAATTACAGTCACGCGCTTGAGCTGCGAGCTAAAAACTAAATAGATCTTTAACAGGTCAGAATACACGTACATATGACTCTATAATAGCATTCGGCAATATATTTTACATTTCTGTTCCAGAAATTTATAGTAAAGTGTAAATCCAACGTTAATTAGGCAAAGTTATTCTACCCAAGAATATTTATAGGATAAAAGTGTGTGCAATTAAGGTCATTTGAATTTCATGCAGAATGGTAGCTAGGGAGAGATTTATGTTAACGGGTGCGACTGTAAGCGCGACGAGTTGTGGGTTCGATCTCCACTTGAGGTAACTGTCCTAGGTCTGAGACAAAGCGCGGCTCAATGATTACTGCCTCATTGTACGATATAGACGAGTGTGCAATTTAATTATTTTGTTTTTCTTGTCAATTCAAACAAAATGCGGCGCGGGGACCTGCTACTCAATACGTAATGCGTATTATCTTACTCTTCATTAGGGTCGGCTTTAAAGCACAATCTGTAGGTACTACTTTATTTTATTGGGCAGGTTTTACCTATAACTTATCTCCTATAAATATATCGTTATCGTGATCAAGGGGTTTTTTAAGTCAGTATGGCCGACCTATAGTACAGTGTGTTACAAAGATATGATTAACGTCTCATGAAAGCTATAAAGACTTCCTTGAGTACTATCCTATAGAATTTTATAATTAGAACCAGTTACTGATGTTATCGCGTTCAATCAAACCGATACTGTTTTGTTTTGGTGCGATAGGCAGAGCGTATCGCGGTATCCTATTTTCCACCGTGTCTGAAACAATGCAAGTTAAGTGGCAGGACTCAACGTCGCGCTTTGCCGTGTTACCAGAGCGAAGAAATTAATCCTCATTTCTTAAGTGGGAATCGAACCGACAACCTATGATATTTACAGTCGCATGCTTTTGCCCCTGCGAAACGACAAGCCGTAACGGATTCTTTAACCAAAAATATTGGCATAGAAAATGTTTCAAACATATATGAACGTGAAATACCGTCATATTTAAAATAAAAAATAATTTTGCCAAGTGTGGTAGCAGGAGTGGTTTGTGCATTAAATTGATATGCAATTGTCTTGCGCCGAGCAAGTGGCTCACTTGAGGACGACGCTGCATACACGTAATTGAGTTACTCTCTGAACTCGTGTGACCTTCGACTGTACCAAACTTGTGTATCTCACTTAGTATATAAATATACTATGTCATATTTTATTTCATCAGCTTCAAGCTGTATCCCGCACATGACAGGCAGAGGGCGCTTGGGACATGTGTTAAGACACTTCAACCCGATTTCCAAATTCCGGCGGAACTCAACGCCGCGTTTTGCCTTGTTATCATTGCGAGAAATAAAAACATTAAATATTTAAAAATTTTAAATAATAATTATTTATTTTCCTCGAGTAGAGATCGAACCCACAACTTGTCGCATTAAAGTCTCATGCTTGTGGCTCTGTGCCACGACAGACTACAATATTTTATTAGATATTAATAAATAGTATGATTTTATTTTATAAGTATTTTTTTAATCTTCATCTCGTACTCTGCAAGGTACGCAGAGGGAATTTGGAAATTTGGTTGAATGGCGGAACTCAATGCCTCGCAATACTCTATGTCTGGTTACTGGAGCGAGGAAATGGAAATATAAAATATTTGTATATCCTCGAGGGGAAATCGAACCGACAACTTGATGCGTTTACGGTCGCTTGTGTCTCTAAGCCGCCTTACATGCGAATTAGTAAAGAAATTTAAATTATATAATTTTTTAAGCTCTTGCACAGTGCACAGGGGCGCTACAGCTGACTGTAAACACGACGGTTTTGGGTTTCACCGTTTGTCAGCGTAGGGCTAGTTGCGCTATACGAGTACCTTCCCTGCTGTACTGTAGTCGGTATAACCACCGACGCAGGAGGCGGAGTATTGTGAGTTTGTCTGTCTGTCTGTCTATCGGTGTGTTTGTCTGTAGGACCGTAGCTCCTGATTGAATGAACCGATTTGAGTGTGGTATTTTAAATCAAAATATAAAAAAAATATGTTAATAAAATTGAATTAATAGTTCAAGCACTTTTGTAATATAAAGTAGTGATTTCTTTGGGTATTTTTAAAAAATAAATTTACCTACTTTTAAAAATAATCTGTCATCATATAAAACTAAAAGAAACTAAATTTTTATGCATTCTCAATTATAACTCATTTTAATTCAGCGCATCTTTCGCGGCTGTGCATTAATTTCTTAAATCCAACAAAGAGCCGCATGTACTCCAGATTAAGCAGGCTTTGAGAGCATTTCAGAAAGATATAAATGTTTTACAGCATTACGATCGTATCTAGGATGCTCAGCAGGCAGGTGTAAGTCCGCGGACGCGGCGTGGACTACTTAACGTGAGCTCTGTGAACCCAAGTGACCTTTATAACAAGATTTCTTAATAAAATATACCTACGTGTTACAGTCACCGTCTTTGGTAAAAAGCGTTCTGTAGCTTGTTAAAAGGCTTTAAAGATTTTTAACATATTTAAAGTAATATTCTATAGAAAAAATAGTTTTTGAGAATAAAAATTGAATGTATTATTAATAGTATTCTCTCTGGCCGAATACTCTAAAAAAGTACTTAAAGTATTATAATTATACTCAAATGTTACTTAGACGCGAGAGAGATGAAATGTAAACATATAGTTTTTAACATTTTCCTTCTTCAAAGTAAGGGGTGATCATGTGGGCTCACTGGAATGAAAAACCTAATGAGTTTCAACATGAACAAAAATAGACTACTTCTATATATGCAGCAAGCAGCTGAATTAAATATGTTTTCTTTGATCCTTTCAATGTTTTAGTATACATAGAGGTGCAGAGTCGTGTGTGTCCCGAGCCTCGCAAGCTCAATCAGGCCACCTGCATAGAGTGCGACCGAAGCGACTAGAAGCGCTGACCAAATTGATTTTTATCACCACTTTCGGATAACTGCTCGGCGGAATTTTTATTCCTTGTTTCTGTAGACCGTCATTTTGTCATACTAGAATGGTCGTACACACATCATTTCTTTGCTTGTTATGTGAACACAGCACCGTCAACAATTTACAGATTAGATAGTGCAAGCTGGGCTATTTAATTTGAATCGTGTTTTGTAGATTCGATGTGTATTCCGGTTATAGGCTCTAAGGAAAACTATTATTAAGACTTACCGTTCCTCACGCATGAGTAGCAGAACTCGACACCATATTCTATCTTAACACCAGTAGAAATTGAATCCGACACCGTCACATTTACAAACAGTGCGAGGCGCCACTACGCCACTACGCCTTTAATTTAAACATGAGCTGAGTTATTACAATTTGTAAATCACGATTAACGTACTCAGAATCAGATTATATTTGCATAATACAATCAATAAAGATTGTCTACGAAATGGTAGTGTCATGGCAAAGTGCCCAGATCGCTCGCGACGTTGCACCTCTATAGAAGTGCGGGACGATATATCATTATATATATGAAGTTAGCTGTTACAATAGCAATAGCACTGGATACAGCTGGATACAGCAGCCACTGACTCTAGTACCCTAGCCACCAATGGCCTGGAGCCGCGTCAAGCCGTTGGTTTTATTTGAAATGTATGTTTTTATAGTAATTTATGTTTAAAAATTTAAAAACATGTTAATCTCAATAAAAGTAATTATCGTATTTAAAATGAAATCTGAAAAGTCGTTATTATTCAACATTTTGCCTTGGTTCATATTTTAATATTAAAAGAGTTGTAAACCGGCACAGCTCATTTTTAATCTCACGTAGTTAATTCATAAAGCAGTGTGTGTTGAAAACGTCACAGAAATGGAGGGTAGCTGGAAAACTGTTCTTATTTATAGGAGATACGGTCGCTGGTGCCAAATGAAACCGCGGGATTGAATCATACTCCGGTGACGACCGAATACTTGTAGTGGACGTACGTCTGTCTATTAATTACGGACCCATTTGGATCGGCATTTATTGTATACTGTGTCACCACAATCGTTGCTGCAGCTCGTCTCTTGCCTTTCATGCAATTATTGTAGCGTCGGAAGAAAATTAGGCAAACGAAGTAAATTAAAGGTTCTATTTCCGGCGATGTTGTATTTGGGAGTATGTATCACATGTGAGCAGTTTTTCGTTCATGACTGATATCGAGTTATATTCTTTGAATATCGCTTGATGCGGGACATGCGTTTTATTCATATCACTTCCATCGTGGAATTCTTTTGGAAGAACACAATTATTTGGATTTTTTAAGTATTTTCTATGCGGTAGTACTTAATTCGTTTATGTTTAATTTTATTTTTAATAATTTGTATTACAAGTCGTTGTGGTTGTTACCCACTTGTAAAAATTAAGTACTGCGTTAAGATCCGATGGTGAGTCTCTAAAATGTGGCGTAGAAAAGGGATGAAGTGTCTTAACACTAGGTTTCCTCTGCCTATTTTAGGTTGGATGAAATATATTGCAAAAACCATCATGTACCGCAGTACTGCAAATTATATCCACATAATTATCTGAGTAATAAATATAGCTTAGATAACAGCTTACGTTATTTTTCTTATTAATCTCTCGCTCTATTACCGTACCGTATACACACAATGCCTCCAAAATTCGACGAAAGTTGGGAACGAAAGTGTATTTTTAATGAGAACGGAGAGTCTTAACATTAAGTTCCCTAGTTTTCCCTGCGTATCCTGCTATTTACAGATGGTGGAAGGTGAAATACACATTGATAATTCATTTACAAAATAACTTGAGGTCGCTATCATAACGTACGAATATTATTAACATAAGAAATATGGTAACTAAATATTACAAAGCTCTCATCTTGGGTCTATTAACTGTACAACATGCAGATACATGCCTGCTACCTTCAAGGTTTGACCCTACGGTTTGTTGGTTCTATCAATTAGGAATCAATCCCGCAGGAAAGGAAAATGAAAGAGTAACAAATATCCATTCATACTCACAAACTTTCGCATTTATAATATTAGTAGGATAGGAAGTACTGTTGGAAGTATAGTTATGAAGTATTTGACTTCATCACCTCTTAAATGTGTTATCGCTCTAACTTTCGTATCTTTCTCTATAGCTGTAACTCTGGTTTTCCCACAAAAACTACTAAACAGACAATACTCACGGCTTGTCGGCTCTATAGTGTGCATTGTGCAGTGTCTTCGAGGACAAAATGCGTCGGGAACCGCCACTTACCGAGTATTGTCGCAAAGCTTGCGAAACACGAATAGCTGAGATTATTTTATTGTTGTGCGAGAAATAATTAATGTTTCTTAATATTTTGCTTATATCATATGTTTATTCGCACAACCACAAACAGAGATTCTGACCAAATAAAAAAATAATAATAAATATAAATTCACAAAAACTTGCCAATTAAGCGGAAAGTGAGGAACGAAAGAATGTTAATAGTAACAGAGTGTCTTAACATTAGGTTCCTCAGGTTCCCACTGCCTGCCCTTCTGATTGTTTTATGTATGAATTATAATTAACATTATATATATCTTCACGCTGTATACAGCTTACAGCAGAACAATGGTTCCTCTGATCCAGTATTAAGACACTCTGTTCCTCACTTCCATCACCTATGTATATATATATTTTTTTAAAATATATACTTATATCGATTGATTTATTCCTAAGTGAACAAATAATCTATCAACTGAGTTATTAAAGTATTACGCGACGAACTGCGTGTTTTTCAATCAGCCATATGTCACTAGACATCTATCTTTCTAATCTATCGATAAAACTTAACCTCAAGTTTCAAAAGAAATAATTTTATAATACTTTAGACCAAAAAAATCTCTACCTCTCAGCAATGAGCTTGAAACTCGTCAATTGCTAATCCGATATTCATGAATCATAGCTAAGAACCACCACATTGAGGAAGGCTTCCGAAGAAAAAGCTCTACTCTCATCGGTCGACTCATTTAAGAGATAAGGTGCAACAAACAGACACAAACCGGTCAAAGTTACAACACATCTTCTGCCTATGGGGGTAAAATGAAACTATCCGCGTTATCACGTGTCATAGTAGATTTGTACCTATCGGTATAACATGCAATGTTCTCTATTATATTTTTCAATATAGTTATGATATTTTCAATATACCATATTTATATAGATTCTAATATTTACAGAAGTGCAGTCGCTTTCATTTTATAAAAGGTATTCCGTTTTAGAAAACAACTATTGGAAAGGAAATGTTATCGAGCTGTGTTTGTTTGGTTGAACGCGCTAATCTCAAGAACCAGCCAGCGGAATTCAAATTGAAAAATGTTTTTGTATTAGATACTTCATTTATAGAGAAAGATATATGTAATACATATTATATTTATTATATTTTTATTGTACCTATGCACTAGATTGTGGATTTCCACTTTAAGAATTGAATAATTTAATATTTTCTTTTTCTCGCTCTTGCACCTATATATACGGTTTCCTGTATATATATA
>JAXGGP010216767.1:0-12828 GCA_035584415.1 Eueides aliphera
TTTCGGAAGCTTGTATTGCTTATAGGGATATCTAGCGTATGCGTCAAACACGAACGCCTGGAGCGAGTTGGGATAGGTAAAAGGTTAAATCGTGAATGAAGATAGGACTTTTATAAAGAAAATCTATTAAATTTATAATATTATATCACACAGCAAATTAACGAGGCAAAGCAGCGTTGAGTTCCGCCGCTGATCATGCAATACCTAACATTTGGTGGAAAATGGGGAACGAAACGGAGTACCTTAATGATAGGGTCTTCCGTTCAGTATTGAATGGCTGAACTCAACGCCGCGATTTACCTTGTGTAAACAAGTTTCTGCAATTTACCTTGTGTAAACAAGGTAAATCGCAGAGCGAAGAAATCAAACTATTAAATATTTTATTTCTTTGAGTAGGGATCGAACTCATAACCTGCCGCGTTTATAGATTCAAACCCTGAACCTGCGCCACACAAGACTTGGATACTTGGCGGCGCGTCTATTTACTACTGCTATATTTAAAATGAATGGAAAGTTTATATTTTTGCAAACAATATTTCATATGCACTACTTCATTATCTTCTTCATGTTAGTTATTCTCTTGGAATTCATCTTTCTCTATTCGCATGGGGATCGGTTAATGCCTTGGTTTAAAAAAATATTTCTGAAAAAACATTTCTTTTGTAGTCCGTATAAAAGATTTTTTTTTATATATTTCACACTTCTTCTGCTATGGTTCAAATCCCATTCAAGAAAATTAAGTGTTCAATCTCTAGTAGAGCAATTCAATGTCGCACTTATTCTTTTAATCCGTAAATATCTGTTCTATTTCCTATAGCTGTTCTTTCAATATTTTTTTAATATTTCAAACTTCCCTCACAAAACAAGGTATTTAAGGCGCCGCCTTGTTTCCAGAACAAAAAAAGTGAAATTATTCTATATTCCATTACCAAGATTGGGGATCGAACCCACAACACGTTGCGTTTACAGTCTTGTCTATGACACAACTAGTGTAGTATTTTTTCCGTAACCTAATGACGTCTACACGCAATAGATCACGCTCAGTGGCAAATTAAGATCGATTGCGTTGATATTGGCAACACTTGTAGGTAGTTTATACTCACTTGTATTTAAGATGTGTGATGACTTAATGTATTTGTTTAATACTAATTTGGTAGAGGACACGAAAACAAGACAAAAGCTCTTAAGGGTTAAATAAATAAAAAAAATACTTAGCTTCCCGCTGTATCTCGTTCATAGCAGTGGTGGGTAGTGTAAGACACTTCGTTGAATTTTCTACTTTTCTCCGAATTGAAATGGTGAACTCTACGTCGCAATTAGCCTTGTTAAAAAAAGAAAAGAAATGAAAATGTGAAATATTTCATTTCCTCGAGTCCCCACTCAATTTGAAATGAACTCACAATCTGACGCTATTAAATACACATGGTATTTCCCCAGCCACGACAGGCTTCTAAATGAAATTAGATTATATTTTTTTTTATTTTATTATATTTTCATTTCTTTGTGCTGGTAGTGAAGCAATACGCGGCCTAAAGTGCTTAAGTTGTACCATGTAACATGTAATGCCTCCATGCGGAGGGTATAATCAGGAATGTCTTAATTGGGTAACGTAGTAACAGAATCAACTCAGGTATCCTCTGCCTACCTTACTATATCCAAACCTAATATTTAATGGTGTGTCTTAATACTGGGTTCCCAAATTTCCTCTACCTACCTTACCATGTCCGGGATACAGCGTTAAGCTGCAAAAAAAAAGCAGAAAAATATTTAAGCAAAACGCAATATAAAACCCATGAACCGTATCTTATCCTAATGTGAATTCTCAACATTTAATATCCAAGTACTTACATATAAAAGGCATTGCATAATCCACAGTGTTACGGAACGCCGCGTCATTGATTCCTAAACAGACAATTTAATAGCCTCCTTTGAAAACTGAGTGGAAGATTTACATGAACTCAAAAATCACTGCTATTCATTTTTTGTTTGAATAGCTTCTTTTTTTGTTATTTGTAGGGGGAAATTGTTTTAACTAATGGCTTGAAAAAGATAAATGTTTTATGGCTTCAAGCACGTGGATGTTAAAGTTAAGACACTACGTTCCTCTAAATTTTTGATACATTGCAGGGTATGAGCGACAGAGAGAGGAAGGTAAAACTCTACTTAATCCTTCCCCCGAGTAGGATTTTCACCCGCAATCGTCGCATTCTTATAAAACATTGAAAAAAAATTATTAGTATTTTAATACTTGTAATTTTTTTTCAATGTTTTATACGTTTTATTAGACACTTTTTACAAAACAAAAATATATTTTTTAGGAAATGTATAAACCTTTTGATATACCAAGTTTTTTTACTTTTTTTTCTAGCTTTACGTTATATTCTACACATTGCAGAGTCAGTGGAAAGAACATGAAAATATAAAAATTTTATTTCCAAATCGCGACAGTGGGTTCCGCCACTCAAAACGCATTACCTCAAATTCAGCGGAAATGTGAAACAGAACTTGAATAGGGATTGAATTCATAACGTTTCGCGCTTACAGTCCCACGCTTGTGTGTGTGTCTGCGCCACGACTGGCCCCGAATGCGATAGTATAAATACATCATCACCGATATTATCGCCTAGGTCAGATGTAGAATACTAAAATGAGGCATTATTAAGGCCATATTATATGTAAATAGCAAGTGAATTATGTGCCAAATGTTCGGCAATTATAGTTGAAGTTATCTTTGTACGGGTTTGCTTGAGATGATATTTTTAAATAAGTGATTTAATATCCCGCTCGTGGCAAGATAGGGGATAGAGGGAACTAGGAAATGTAATGTCGAGACACTCCGTTCCGTTTCTCACTTTCGCCGAATTTGAGGCATTGCGTGTTGAGTTCATTTAACGTTATTCTTTACTTTGTCATCTGTACATCCGTACCTTTTCAGTCCTTTTTTCTTTTCCTTTGCCTATTCTGTTAAATGGAGGATACGATAAACTTATTAAAGAAAATATATGTACTTAAAAAATGCATTAATATGACTATTGTGGGATTCGTGTGATTTGTAAATAATATATTTTAAGGATTTCTTCTAAAAAATCTTTGAAAAAAATGTATGATTAGAAAATTGTTTAAATTTTTAAATTGTTTTATTTTTAAACGACTAATAACTAAGTAAAAACTAATTAATAAAACAAGTGTTACGTATAAAATAATTATGTATGACGTGAGTTGAGTTCTACTACTGAACACAAGAAACTACATACGTAGATACATACTACAAAAATCAATGAACAAACTTATATGAAAATTGAAATTAGTATATATAAAGATACTTTTGTTAACATGAGTTGTGAGCCAGAAAAATAGAAGCATATTTTCAACCATTTTTTTTGTTGCCTGGCCAATAGTATTTATAAAGATTTTAGAGACGCAATACATAAGGGTATTTCTTCATAGAATTAAAAAAAATATTATGTTATATCTATGGAATTTAATGTTAATTCAGGTATCGTTAGGAAATATCTATTTCAGCATTGCATTTCGGATCTTGTTTGCTTACTTACTTAGCTTCACGCTATATCACTAGCGGGGTAGGCAGAGAGAACGGAGCGCCAAACACTACGGTCTCGGCATACCTCTTTCGCCTACTCCACTGTCATTAGCCTCTTCATACATACCCTCCGGTGGGTCCTCATGCTTTCTACATGCTTCCTCCAGTATGATAGATACTGTGTTTTCGAAGGTCAACTGAGATCTCCCCCTCCCTCTCTCACCACTCACTTTTCCTTCATAGATCTTTTTTTGGATTCTTTCTTCACTAATTCGCTCGAAAAAATATTGGATCTTATTTGGTAGAATCCTTTTTAACATTTGAAGAAAATAGAGGGATTAAACTTATAACAAGTTTAATCTGTCTCCGTCTGTCTGTCTCACCGTAGCTCCTAAATTGATGCCTGATCTAACTGAGGCCTTTCGTGGCGCAGCGGCACAAGCGTGTGACTGTAAAGGCGGAAAGTGCGAAACGAAAGTGGCATGGAGTGTCTTAACACTAGATTCCCAAGTTCCCTCTGTCTCCCTTGCCAGTAAGCAGGATACAGCAGGATACAGCGTGAAGGTGAGTGAGTGAGTGAGTGTAACTGTAAACGTGGCAGGTTGTGAGTCGATTCTCACTCGAGGAAATTACATATTTTATAATTAATTAATGTTTTTACTTCTTCACTATGGCAATAAGGCAAACCGGGTTGTTGAGTTCTGCCACTCAACGCTCAAATTCGGCGAAAAGTGGGAAATAAAATGGAGTGTTTTAGCACTACATTCCTACGTTCCCTGTGCCTTCCCGCAGTTGTGACATGGGCGGGATACAGCGTGGGACTGAGAGTAGATAACAAAGTTCTTTATAAAAGATGAGTTTTTCCTATTGAGTACAGAAGCCCGAAAAACTAAAAAGGACAATTTTTCTCGCTAAGAGCTACACATGCAAAAATATGCTTGAAATACAGTACAAGTAACCTCTGAACACTTCCATATATCTCCATCATCAAACTAGCTGGATGGCAGACAATATTGCTATATTGGTGGTGCGCGGGTTGATTTTCTAAACTTAATACGCAACTTTTGGCCAATAATAGGGAACGAAAAGTGTCGTAAAGGGAATGGATTGTCTTATCTCTTGTTTTTCAGATTCCCTCTGCCTACCCTGTTATATGCGGAACACAGCGTTTCCGGAATCACAAATATTAGGAACTATTAGGAAAAATAAAAAAACCTCACCTAAGGTACGCATATCACACATGCCAAGTTTTATTATCATACAATTAGTACCACTGATCTTAAATTATTTTTTCAGATTTTATAAAATTACTATGCGACTCCAATAATAAAAGCGTTTATATTTAATACCTCTTTTCAGATAAACTTCGAATTAAATAGCTCTTTTATAAACAAGAAATTGTATTTTTAATAGTTTAAAAAGAAAAAAATACTCATTTTTAAGTTTAAATAATACTAAATTTTATTTTTACGTAAAATTAATTGGTTAATACTTAACAAAATAGAAACCATTCCTCAAGTTTTAATGTTTATGTTCGTCAGTTCATAAATAAAAAATCATATTAATATTAGTACGGGAGGCCACGATGCTAAATTGGGATTTAATTAATTGAAAAGCTTAGGAAATAGCATGGAAATGAGAAAGTATATGTTTTTTTTAAAGTAGAATAGTTGTATTTATAAGAAAATAATTATAATAATAATAATTAAACTTTTTAGATTATTTTTTTTTTTTCAATCATTTTCATCGGTAGAGTCTTCTTCCTACTCTGGCTAAATTTCATCCTCAGATTGCGTATTGCGTATAATAGATAAAGAAAGAGTGAGAGAGGAATAGAAGCATGGAGAGGGAAATATAGGTATCACGTAACTGTCGATAAATTTTTGTTGCTTCGGCTTGCGGAAATTGTCAGATTATATATTTTTCGTAATTCTTGAATTATTCTGTTAAAAATAAAAAAAAATATTGCTACGCTCGAGAATGTTTAAGAGACGTTTATATTTTACAATTTTGGAGCCCTCCCCTCTTTTTACGTTTCACTCAAGTTGTCAGATTAGTGAAATCTACACGTTTTGCACGTAACTAACTCATCTTACCTTAATCTGACGCGCTCGAAAAAGTTTGATGATGATGTTTTTACTAATCTAATGCTTTATCCTTGACGGGCGATCATATATAGAAGTCTTATATTTGGTGTAAGTACTTAATAGAGTACAAGGTATCCCCCTGTATATTATTCTGCCGCGCTCGAGTAAATCCCGGAATCCCCTGTTCGGCTTCTCTACTATATGTCATAACATTATTATGACGCCTCTCGTTGCGCAGCGACACAAGCGAGTGAGATAGTCAACAACATATTGTTTGTTCGATCCCCACTCGAGGAAATGACATGTATAATATTTTCAACTTAAGTATTTAACATTCTTATTTTTCTACGCTACTTAACACACAATGCATCAAATTCAGCGGTAAGTGGGGAATGGAATGAAGTATCTTAACACTAGGATTCAGCGTGAAGCTGAGTTAGTTGAGTATATTATTATAAGTAAATAAACATTAATTCTACATTAAACTATTATTTAAAGGATTTCAACCAGCATCTATCGCTTTACCAAGACTATACCAGTTATCGATAATTAATATATCACAAAGGTAATATACATTTATTTTCGCACCTAAAGTAAAACATTGTCATATACCATATAGTACACGATAAACAAGCAATTATGTATTACAGACACATTCGCTAAATACAAATTAACAAAATACAATTAATCCACGGAATCCATTATGATGATTTCTGTATTGCACTATTAAGAATTATTTCCTAATATATAATGATAATACAGAAATATGTTGCTACAGGCTGAGAGGCGAATGCGATTTTACTGTTTCTTCTAAAAATTAAATTAATTTTGATTTACCTTCACTTCGCTTCACGCTGTTTCCTAAGCGGGGTAAGCAAAGAGAACGGAGTACGAAACGATAAGGAAAACCTAAAATAATATGCTATATGATATGTGATTATATTATTATATTTTTTGTGTAAGTTTAAGTTAAAAATGTATGTGTGTTTCTTTTACTTTTATGAAACAACTACTAAATGAATTTAGATGATAATTTGTTTGATAATACATTCAAATAACATATAGACAACAATTTATGTAAACATTATGTATAAGTTGCCTTTAATATGACAAAGGAGTACTTTTGGGACGCTAGTATTTATATAGTTGACATGCCACAAACATATAAAAAGTAAGTATTCTCCCCGTCTGGAACATTCTTTTTTCAGATTATGGCTGATACTTTGCTCATTAATTCTTGAGATTTTAATAATAAATAGCCCATATGTTGTCGAGGACAGATACATTAATGATAAAAAATGTTGTATGAAAACTTGTTTTACCTTTTGTACTGTTACTTTTATAAGGAATTAGTTCATAATCAATTTGTAAATTGATTTTTTTCACAAATAAAATTAATATTAATAATTAACAAAATATTTTTGCCTACGTAAGTTTTTCAAACTTACAACCATTTGCATAAGAAAAAGGCTACATTTTATTATTATTATTTTAGCTTCACGCTGTATCCCGCATGAGGTAGGGTAGGCAGAGGGAACCCGGGAACCTAGTGTAAAGACACTCCGTTCCGCTTCCGTTCAACACTTTCCGCCGAATTGAGATATTGCGTTTTGAGTGGCGGAACTCCACGCCGCGCTTTGCCTTTTTTACGAGACCGAAGAAATGAAACATTAATGAAATTAAACATACAAAATTTTCAATTTAAATATTAAATATTTCATTTCTTTGACTGGAGATCGAACCCAAAACCTGTCGGTTACAGTCACACGCTTATGCCGCTGCGCAACGACAGGCCTCATTATTATTTTAAACATTTAATTTTCCTAAAATATATCAAAAATAACTTCATTGCAACTGTCTCCTGGACTAAAACTAATTAACGTGACTGAACAGATATGAACATAACAAATCACATTAATCTTTCTGTATTATTAGAACTGTCCTTCCCTTCTGATATTTGATTAAATTCTCTTAGTAAAGGACTATTTACACTGACTAACGATTTTTTATTGGGGGACATATATTTGATTTCAAACAAATCTTATTCATAGTAAAGCATTAATGTTATTAAAGCATGGTGTTGAATTTATGCCACTTGACAAGCAATACCTCAAAAATTCAACGGTGAGTGGAAAACAGAGAAGCAATACAGAACATAGTGCCTTACCCCTCATATCCCAGGCTCCTTCTGACTGTTCACACATAGAAAAGATTCTAATTTATTGGTAGGCTCTTCTTTAGGTTATTTGTGGAGTTCTAGAGAAGTATTGAATAGAAGTCAAGTGGTTAGGTTGCAGCTATAATAGACGTCGTACCTTATGTTGGAGATTTTCTAAAAAATTGCGAGCTCTTTTATAATCAATATAATAGAAATGCTATTATTCCAATCAAAGATACTAAATTGTGCTACATGTAGAAATATAAAATGTTTAGTGGAACTTTATCCAAGTTTCTCTAAATTCAACATTCATAATCAAATATTTTTATTCAAATTAAGAAGTTAGCGTTTGACGTTTAATCAATTTACCACCAGTTCACTAAGAACTGGCGTAAGAAACTCAGGACATGACTTTTTTTTTATTAGCATCACGCTGTATCCCTCTGGCTACCCTGCACAAGGCAGGGTAAGACACTCCGTTCCACTTCTGTTCCCTACTTTTTTTTATAATATTTTACTTGATATAATTGTAAAAGACAATGATATATTTGAAATAGCCTGGAGCGAGCATTTTATTCCTAGTGTGTATGGAATGGGAGCTATTGTGGCACAGTTAATATTTTTTTACGTAGATGTTCTGGATTTGATTTTCGCTTAGGAATTATTTTGTTTTTTTTTCAGCTTCACACTGTATCGCACACGACAGGGTACGCGAACTTTGGAACAAAACTTGGAAACCTATTATTTAAATATTGTTCTATTGACCCCACTCTGCCAAATATTAGGCTCAATGCGTGTTTTAGTGACAAAACTTTGCGCCGTACATGGCATTTTATATTTCATTTTCTTGAGTGGGGCTGGAGTCCACAAGCTGTCACATATACAATCTCGCTTGTGTCCTTGCATTGCGGCACGCGCATGTTAAAAATATAATTGTTATTATCTTATCACACCATTAAATACAATGTTCACGAACCAGCTTGAGAAAAATTCAAACTTTCCAATATACGGTCGAACCAATTGAATTGGGTAACTAATAAATATCATAGTCCTTTTAATAAAGCCACTTTTAGAAGATGCCGAATAAATTCGAGTTTATCAAGTAACAAATGGGTGGCTTACACTCTGCTACTGATTTAAGGATACTATGGGGAGAAGATTCAAAGCTAGAAATATGTTTAGCGAACATATTTTTTTGGATTGAAATTGTGAGAACCTGGTATTAAGAAAGTCTTAATTTTGAAGCGTTTTAGCTTACCTTGTCATATGCGGAATACAACGTAAGGCTAAAAAATATAATTTTAAATAATTATTAGATCTACTAACTACCTTAAAGGCAATTAACAGGATTAAAACTTAGGACTATTGCTGCATAAAGAAGAGCGAAAAATGATTAAACGCTTAAAGTACAAATCAAATATAATTGTCATTTTTCTCCAAAACGTTGAAAACAAAAAGAAATTACTCGCCAAGAAGCAAATAAGGAAAATGAGCGATTATCTTATCCACAATGTCATTTGGAATGAAAGATTTACGACAATATGACGACTAAACCAGGGGATGACTTTTATTTGTTGTTTCTTTCGTTGTGTATGAAAGATCTTTATTTACTTGCAATCGTATTATTAACGTTTTGCCTAAGAGGCTTCAGATTTGAAATGTATTTAATGGCATAGGTTCAAATGTCATTGTCGGCATTGTTCTTTATCATCGGTAATTATATTTATATATATTTTTTGCCCTTTTCGGTATATTGAGTCCATTGTGGCCTGGAACAGAAATTAAAACGTGACGCTTGTGTGTTCGTTCCCGATCGGGCCTTTTGTGGTGTTTAAATTTTTCATTTAGTTGTTTTGGTAATTAGCGGTATTTAGTTCCGCTAATCATCATGCAATGATTCGGAAAAGTGAAAAGTAGGATACGGAAGTGTCTTAATTCAAGTTCTCTTTGTTGACAAAGAGAAGTTGAATTAATTCTTCTCATCCTGTAATTTTTGAAAAAAACAGTAATAAATAATCAGCGTAAAGCTCAAAAAGACTTATTTTTGGTTTTATTTACAATCTTATTCCCAGATTTTTTCAACTCTAGTTAATTAGAGGCCTGTCGTGGCGCAGCGGCCCAAACCTATGACTATAACCGACAGGTTGTGGGTTCGATCCCCACTCAAACTTTATAATTTAATGTTTAATTATATTTTAATATATATATTAATGTTATATTAATATAATGTTTAATTTCGTCAAAAATAAAAATTTCTTCAAAATAAAGGGGGGACGGAAGTGGAACGGAGTGTCTAAGTTCCCAAGTTCCCTCTTCCTACTCTGCGAGATACAACGTTAAGCTGAGAGTAGTTAATATAACTTATAAATTCCCAAAACACTTTTTAAATTACTTTAAAAATCTTTTTTTTCTGATCGTAGATAAGTTTTAATAAATACATGTAAAAAAAGAAATCGACTACAATATTACAGAAATATAAGTCTTGTAGGATGTGGCGAATATCTATACAATAATGTCAAATAATATAATCCAGCCGAAATAATATGAAATCTTACTCCCAAGCATATTTTCATCTCCCCGCAATAACTACTATATGGTTAAAAACAAAACATATTAGTGTTACGATTGTTTTATTTCTATGATTATAGTATTCAAAATCATTCAATTTTATAGTCTTTAAGAAGAAAATAACAGAATTTCATTTTAAATTCTCATAAATTTGGTGTTGTTATATTAAGTGCTAATTTCTTGGATTGTTTTGTTCAATGACGGCGATGGGTCTCACTCGTATATGTCATTATGACCTTGTAAATTACCCGCTTACTATGGGGTAGGTAAAATTAACCTAATGTTAAACATTACGTTTTTCGTTGATGTTGATGATCAGCGGAACTCAATGCTGCCATTTATTTCATTACCAGAGCAACGTAGTGTAAAATAATTCATTCCTTCGACTAGGAACTTAATCATTTTAATCGCACTTACAGTCAGATTCCATGCTACTGCCGCTTTACTACCGCCTACTAACTATCACGTTCCATCCCAAACAAAGCAGTGTAGGCAGAGGAACCCTGGCAACCTATTATTATCACACTCCAAAGGGACATTTTTATTTTCGGTGAACTATACAAATATTCAAATATTTCTTTGAATGTGGATCGCATCTACATAGTACATTCATATATTATTATAAATTACTTAATTCAGTAATTTATCAAAAAGCTGAATAGGTTTAATCAGATCAGCCTATCATTATTATATAGTTTATTAACAGCTTATTGATGGTAGACGCCATTCATGGCCGCAATAATTGAATTTTAGAGAAAACACTAATGAAGAGCTATTGTTGCTTTAGAACTAACAAGTGCAGTGGTTATAATTAATAATTATTTTTCGTTGTAACAATTTCTAAACTTTCTGATGTTTTTTAGGCATTACAAAAAAATAGAAACTTAGCGTAGCTTACTTTTAAACAGCAAATTTGGAAACAATCCAAGTCTTATAGACAATTAAACCACGTTCTTATAGAGTTAAATACGAATATAAATACTCTGGGACTTCGACCGAGTTCGAACCCTGCATTTATTTATTTTCTAAATATATTAGTAATATAATTGGTGCGGCCCGTTATAGCGCAGGGCCACAAGCATTTGTATGTAAAGAAATATGATCATTTCTTCATTCTGGCAACAAAGTGCGGCATTGATTTTCTCATCAACACGCAATTCGTCTAGTTCGGCAGTAAATAGGAAAAGGAACGGAGTGTCTAACACTAGAATCTCAAATTCTCTCTGCAAACGCTGCTATGTGCGGGATATGAGCATGAACCTAAAAAAATATTTTTAATAAGTTAGGCATAGAGTCCAGTGTTCGCTGTTCGAGGAAGTTTTCTTTCAATAATTCCAGCAAAATATCTGGAAAGAATCTGGATTCGATCCCCACAGAAATTTGAGGATTTGCATCTTGAGTCGCAGAACGCAATACCGCGTTTTGCCTTGTTACCAGAGCGAAGAATTGAAAACATAAAATATTTAATTTGATATTATTAAATATTTCATTTCCTTGAGTAGAGGTCGAACCCACAACACGTCGGTTACGTCACAGTTACTAACACGCTTGTGCCGCTGCGCCACGACAGGCATTATGAAATTGTATTATAACTTAAAAATAAATGTTTATATAAACTATAAACATTTTTTTTTAAGTAAAAGTAAAAGTAAAAGTCGAAAAAGAGAATAGCTAGGCAAAGGGAACTGGGGAACCTAGTGCTTAGGCACATTGATCCGTTTCTCACTCTCCGTCGACTTTGAGGCATGGCAGCGTTAAAAATATTAAACGATAAATTTGAAAATAATATGTTTTACTTCTTCGAGTGAATCGATAATCGATGCTCGTAATTGTATAAATAATCTTATACATTATATTCTATGTTATCTTATTTAGTATGCGGATCATCAAATTATTTAAACAGTTACAATTAAATGAATCCTAGGAAATAAATAATTGTTATTTTAATCAAAATATTAATATAGTAAATATGACATGATTAACGTTTATTCTACCAATTATTTATTTCATTGTCAACTATGGTCAGTTTCGTTAAATAAATATAATTATATTCGTTGTGTAAAAGAATTCCGTTGTGGATTCAATTCCCAACCGATAAATTGAAATATTTATTATTATTAAATGAAATATATTTCTTTGCTTTGTTAACAAGACTAAGCACGGCGTTGAATTCCGCCACTGACCGCACAAGACGCAATGCCTCATATTCGGCTGAAATTGAGTAAATCTCTAAAAACTAGGTTCCCAAGTTCCCTCTGTCTACCCTGCTATGTTCGGGATACAGCGTGAAACTGAATGAATGAGTTAGTTTATATATCAAATATTATATAACTTCTAACTTACCTTCATGTTATATGAGCAGCGGGGTAGGCGGAGAGAAGTAAGTTAATAATTCAATAAATTACCAAATATAAAACAAGAAACCAATCAGAAAGGTCTCAATCAGTCCATTACATCACTGACCGTTCGTGCAT
>JAXGGP010216830.1:0-12827 GCA_035584415.1 Eueides aliphera
TCTTAACACCAGGTTCCCGGGTTCCCTCTGCCTACCCTGCCTTGTGCGGGATACAGCGTGAAGCTAAGTAAGTATATTTTACAGTAATTATTCATTTTGAAAACAGGTAGAGTTTATTAACTTTTTGATTGTCATTTTGTTTTTTATTTTATTTCATAGTAATCTATAAGTTTCTGAAAGTGGGAACCAAACCCATGACATATACAGTCATACATAAAATGAAGTCACATGACGAAATATCATTCATATGTAGTAGTGAAAAAGACTGTTGAAGTACGTACTATAATAAAGTACTTACTTACTTCTAGCTTCACGCTATATCCCTAGCGGGGTAAGCAGAGAGAACGGAGCGCCAAACGCTACGGTAATAATACGGTAAGGATGGAGCTACAAATAAAGTAGTATTTACTTATATATTTTTAGTAATTATAGTGAACTCGCATCTCAAAATCAATAGCTAATTAATATTATTATATAATGTTGGGCAGCGGCAACCTTATGTCACTCTGACAAGCTGTTTCCATCAAGACACTTATGTTCTATAATAACCATTGTAATAATAAATTTTTAAAAATGTTCTGAGAAAATAACAATGTTTTAAATTGAACATATTATTGTGCTTTTTATATATTTCACTCAGATTTAGTTAGCCAATATGTAAATTAAGGTATTAATATATAACTTGAGGCCTGTCGTGGTGCAGCGGCACAAGCGTGCGACTGTAACCGACAGGTTCTGGGTTCGATACCTACTTGAGGAAATGAAATATTTTATATTTTTAATTTAAATATTTAATGTTTCATTTCCTTGCTCTGGTAACGGTGCATTGATTTTTATTACCTAACATGCAATGTCCAAAATTTAGCATAGGCAACTCTATGTTCTCAATATTCTTTTGTTTCTTTGAACTTTGTTTCTTTGTAAACATTTTAAATTTGTTTCTTTGTGAACATTTGAACTTTTTTCCTTTGTGAACATTTTTTAGGGTGCAGTAATTGCTAAAAAAATTACTTTTTGTTATATTTGTTGTACACATGTCTAGTCCAGCTAGTATTATATTAAATTAAATAAAAAATCTTCATTCCATAGACGCATATTGGCCATAGATTAGTTTTTCTGTTGCAAGTCATTACTGAGCACATTTGGTCAAAGGTGTCTGTCTACACCACCCTTTGTTTATTATAAAATTCAATCAAGCGTGGCTCTTTTGTTTTCGGGTTAACAGAGGCCTGCTCATCACAAGATGATAACCATGTTAACCATTTTTGAAGGCTTAGGTTTGTACAAAAGAAGTGTAATAGGTTCGTCATCACGAACATTGACGTATTGATTCTTTTGGTTCTGTTGTTTTTCAACTCGTCTGGGATTTCTCTTTTAATTAGATCTCAATGTCCCCAAAGTTAAGATTATATGGTTGTTGAAGCAACTGTTTTGCAAATGGTACAGGGGTGAACTAACGTTTCTGTTCATACCGTGTATATTACGGGTAAGTTTCTTTACAAAATACTCTCCTAAAGGCAAACCTCCTGCATTGGTTCTTTTACCAAGGTACGGTTTACAATCCAGCATATATTTTGTGCCGCTGTCACATATAATTTCTAGCTTTATTCCATAATAAGCGGTCTTATTTGGAATATACTTCCGGAACTTGCACCTCCCTCGAAATGCCAGCATCTGCTCATCTATAGTAACATTATTTCCAGGAACATAATTTTGACGGCACTAAACCAGAAACAATTCCCATACATATCTAATGGGGTAAAAGGTTCGTCTATCTGTCGCTGTAAACGAAATGTTTTATCGTCAAACCGTAGACATCGCGGAAAAAAAACCCACCACTCTTTGCTTATACACGACACATGTCTTATAGCAGATTATTCTATATTAAACAATTCATCGAAGACTTTCAGAGCAGCAGTTAGCATCAGAATACCCAATAAAGCTCTGATCTCCTCTTTGCTAGTGTCATTTTGTGTAGGTATGTTGCGCACAAGTTATATATATATATCTGTTTTTTATAGCAATCTCTGAGATAGTCAATTTTACAAACTCTTTAACTACTTGATTAGTCATGAACTGATCGAATAATGATACTATGAACGAACGTCCTTTGCTAGTTGCCCAAACAAGCCGTGATCGACTGCAAACTGTGCTTCTTGTAAAGGACAATATATTTGGATCATTACCTGAGTTAACTTCAAGAGATGGATGAAGTGGATCCAGCCCATCCTCTAACACATTAAGAGAAACTCATTCTTCAATATCTTCACCGTCCGAAGAACTGGCAGATTCTTCTGTCTGACATTCACTTTCGATAGTATTCACCGCCAAATTAAGTTTTGCTATAAGATAATTGCTACGAAGTACTAACATCGCCCTCTTCCAATAACAAACGCGCAATTTGTTAATCATCAGCCAATCGTCTTGAGGTTACGATGGATCTGTAGCGGTCTAGATCAGTTCGCATAAAAACGATTTCCTTTCGCAACTTAGTGATCTCTTCTGTTAGGCGGATGTTTGTCGCAAGTAACTGAGTTAGCTACTCGTTGGCAGTCTTGTTTGCCAAGATTTCCACAGCCGTATTGATCACATCGGCGGCCTTCCTAAGGGCTTTTGTAAATGTGCCATTAAGATTGTCGGGCCTGGAAATAGTGCTCTGCACCGTATCTACTAAAGCGGCCACTTCCTCCTCTACATCAAGCTGAAGCTCTTGACGCCTGAAGTCCTCGTCTCATCAGTCCCCGAAGAGCCAGAGTTACTGTTCTTACTTCTGGGTCTCTTCCGATATCTTCTTGCCTCTGTCCTCACGTACGAACTCTGCGATGCCATCGAGATGCAACTCTCCGCCTCCGATGACGCCACCCTGAGATGATGATGAAGTTGAACGAGACCTTCCACTTATGACAGAAGTACATTCCGTCTGGTCCAGCCGCTCGAGATCCACCTTAGCACTTTTTAGTGCAATTCTACTGCTTTTAGGCACAAAAGCCTCAACTGTTTCCAGCAACTCCCTTTTTGTCCACCACAACAACTCCATCCCCCTCAGACATTAACTGTACCCCGCCCCTCTCGGATCTCCTCTCCACGCCGCCATCCGCAGCCACCACACACTCCGCCTTTCTCACGCAACACATCGGTAAACGTTGCCTCCCGCAGAATCGTGGGGCTTGGGTGCCTTAGCACGGAGGGATTCTCCAGACTGGCTGGTACCCTTCTGCGGTAAATTGAAATTCTAATATACCGACATGTTGAGTTGCTGATACACAGCTTCATTAGAAAATAATATAGCAATTATGTATTATAGAACTATCAATTTAGATCAGTATAATCATCTTTGGAGTTACAATGTAATAGTAATAATTAAAAAAAAAACACCTTAAACCGCCATTGAACGCACATGAGGGTAATGGTAGTCATGATGTTGACAGTGATGGTCAAATATTTTGAACATATCGCCGGTAGCTATTAAGAATGTTGGAAGTGCAAAATGTTTATTTTACAGGACGAGCAATCAAAGACATTTTTAATCATAAAATTGTTTATTTTTCACATAGAGAAATTAAATTTGTCTAAAGTGAATATTAATAAAATATGAAATAAATAGTAATGAAATAATCAAATAATATTAATAAATGTAGGAAAAAAGTCACATGCAACATTGTTAATCGAAAACATAAAAGAGAAATTGTAGGAAGTGCTACTATCGAATTATAGCTTTTCAGTTGGATGTGGCACTTACTGCGTTTTTCATTGGACTTGACTTAGTCGTTTTATGTAGGTTATTATCTCACCTCGAGTAAAATGAATAAAAAATAATATAAAATATTAAATAGTTACATTAAAATGCATATTTACGAATGCAAGTTTATGATCTACTCTCACCTGTCTTACCTGATTCCAACGCAATTTTTCATTATTTACATCCTTCGTCCAATTTTTGCCGGATAGTGCTGCCTTAAAATCAAATATATCTCCAGTTGTCATTTCCTTTACAATATACAGATTTCCTTAGCCCAACGCACTAAACAATACCATTCTTCAGAAACGTAAATTAATTTTCTTTGACTTGCCTTTTCTATAGTTGAGTGCACACTATCGCCCTCATTCTGCGTATGTCCCTTTTCCATGAATCTGTGAGTTATGCTTACATTGAATTGTTTTGCTCCAACTAAATAAAATGCAAAAACGATTCTGTTACGATTCTGACCCCCACAATTGTCCGACCAAAACCTAAAATCTTTCACTCCATTAGAAGCATGTTCTCTTATAAAATGATACAGACAGCTGGAAACCTTGTTAGATCCTCTTTTAGCGACTCCTTCGTACCACATGTAGCACATGCCAACCTTATCAGCTAATTTATATACGGTAAAGTTAAAAGTTGATAACTTACTTTTATAGTAAAAAACGATCACTACACCGTGGGGAGTAGTAAGCACTTTTTGAAAGTCAAAGGTGGCTGCTACAATATCGCTATTATTTTGAGCCTCTTCCTTGTCTAACTTTTTTAGTTTCCTAGCAACTTTCTTGTTTATTAAGTGTTCTTCATATATTTTTCTTTCTTCTTCTGTAGTATTAGTCTTATTATTAAATGCGTGACAAACATCACACGTATCTTTTTTCGGCTTATATATTGCTATGTTAAAATTGGCATTAACAATTTCTCTATATTGTCTTTTAGTTTGAGCTTTTGTCGTGGACTTATCACTATCAAACCAATCTTGATACAAGCCAAATATTTTGGAAACACTGTTAATGCCTTCCAGATACAGTTTCTTAGAATCCGTATATGGTTTCATATGCTCAGCAAGAAGCCTCACTACATTTATCCTGTTCGGTCATTGAGCGATTTATGATCTGGAACTTATTTTAGACTTACGCAGATCACTACCAAGTGGGAAGTTTTCGTCAAACGTCTGTTTCATAATGGCGTTTTATATTCGAGCTTTTAATTAACGCCAGTGTTTGGTTACAAATCAAACACATTGGTACTGCTCCAGCACGATTTGGCAGGACAAAACATTATAAGCCCGTCCATTCTGGCAAAAACTTGTCTTTTTTCGTCTTTTTTCATTGTCAACTTTTCCTTTTTTTCGGTTCCATAGTAATAAAACTCGCTCTTGTAAACAAATAGGTACTTAAACTAGGTAAGTAAACAAGCAAACGTAATATTTCAAGCACATGGGTAATCACGACGCAACTCGGCCGTCATTCAAAATTAAAACAAAACAATGACCCGGGTAACCGGCGGCGGCAGCGCGATCGCATGATAACCCCTGCGATGTCCTGAAGATCTACCTATCGCCACGATCAACGCTTTCGCAGTCCGCGCACTCTTTCCATCCTGTGAGTTCGTTACTTCGCGCGGCAGTTTTCGAATTGACGTCATCAAAGATAATGCGGAGTATACATTTTTATTAAATTACGTAGGTACTCTGTAGGGCAACCCATTTTGTGCGGACCGTATGGTGTTATTTTTTCTATAAGATGACTCTTATTATAAAACTTGTCACGTTCTTTTTTGTAAGCAGTAGTAGCAGCCGTTGGACGTCTCTATTCATGAACCACTTAAGGGTTCATGAATAGTGACGTCCAACGGCTGCATATGATGTGATGTGTGTATCGGTAAGGATGACATATGAATGTTGTTTTTTTTTTCTTTTTGATAGCTCCACTCATGAGTGGAGTGCTAGCAACCTCTGACGTAATCAAAGCCTTTGTTTTCGATTATATAGTATTATTTATCTATTATATATAATTTGTATATATATGACTAGAACTTTTTTAACTTATCTTATATGCTTTCTATAGTTACTTCAAATCGCATGTATTTTAAAATTTTTCTTTACTTTTGTTATGTATTTTTCTTAACTATATTCCTACACCATTTCATTCTAGTATATATTTTACCTCTTTTTTACTCTTGTATTTACTTATTTGATCTTTTCTTGATTTCTTTTACTTTTTACTCTAGTTTATAGTTATTTAATCTTTTATCTGTTTCTTAAATCTTTAATTATTGAAAAACTGTTTCGATCTTTCTTTACATTTGTTCATTTATTGTAATTTTATTTTATCTAAGATTCATATACTATTTAAATTTAGCCTTTGTATATATAGTTAATGTATGATTGCAAAGTCTGAGCTGTCCTGGTATTCCGGGTTTTAATTTCCACTTTATTTACGTGCCTGCGGTATTCCTGAATGATATGGAACCTATTCTGGTCCTGATCAGTTGTTTTATTTTCCGGTTTCTTGTACTGCACGGGAGTGGAAGCTGTTTAACTCCGTTGAGACTGACTTGCATTTGGGGCCCACCTCTCCATTTCGCATGTGACCTGAATTTGTGCCCAATGTGCTGTGCTCATTAAATACAGACTCATATGTTCCATCAGATGAGTGTTCCCATGTGCAAGGTTGACGTTGAACTCTTCCAGTGCCCGAGACCTGACTAAATACATTTTTTATTGGCCTTATGCCTAGTATCTCTGCTCCAACTTCAGCAATACGCCACTGTCGACCGTGCCAGGGATTCTCACTTCTTTTGGACTTGGCACTCTTCGCTGAAGGCGTTGTGATCCGAGCAGCCACTCTTAGCCCTAATGCAATTTTTGCACGTAGGGTAGGTGGCCGCTAAGAGTTCACACGTCGCCTTCAGGTGCTGGCCCCCACAGTGGCTGCAGACGTCCTCTTCCTCAGTGCAGTGTCTTCTCGTGTGGCCATATGCCAGGCACCTGGAGCACTGCATTAAGGGCGACTGCTCCAGGACCTTGACCCTCTGCAGATCCACTCGTAGAGCTCCTAGTTCTGTTGCTCTTCTCCATATTATGAGGGAGACCGACAACACCAGATGATTCGTGTGGGGGTTTCTGGCTTTCTTTCGAAATCTGACTACGATCCGGTCATCCTCCCCGGCGAGACCGTCAAAAACTTCCTCCTGACTGTTCCTGAGCGCTCTGAGGACCTCCTTGTCAGAGTTGACGCTCAAGAGATCCCTGAGGACAATCATGGGATCGCGGTTTTTGACGTTCTCGACCGGACTCGAGTCGATTTTTAATTTTGTCCCTGTCTTCAAGCGACTGGCACCCAAGGATGACTTTTTGGTCCTTAGCCTTTTGTACCTTCTCCACTGTAATCCACCACTCCTTCGCGTCCACCGCTTTGCGCACTCGCTCCAGTACTTCCTCCCCTGTCTCTAGAACATCTTCTGAGGAGATGATGATAGAGTGCAGGAAAGGTCGTACCGGTTTAGCCGTGGGCGCGTTCGCGGTGACGGTGGCGTAGGATGAAGGAGGGTTTGTGGATGTGGAGGTAGACTTCTTTTCGAGCGCCACCTTCAACTCCCGCATTTGCTCGGTGTTTGTCGCTAACAGCCGCGAGTCCTCCTCGATCTTTTGAGAGAGCTCCCCCTGCTCTTTGCGCTCGGGCTGTTCCTTTGGCGGCGCCTCCTTTCTCGGCTCGCCCTCCAACTCTATCACGAGGGCGTATAGCCGCTCTAGGGCTTTCAGAACACCGGCTTTAGTCTGTCTTTAGGTTGCGGGAGTTATTCAATAGAAGTTTTGCGCTCATCATACAGGCCTTCACCTCCGAGGCTCTACTCTGGTAAGTCTTATGATTGTCCTCACTCTCGGGGCTGAACTACAGCCTGGTCCCCCTGACGTTAGTGAGGTCAATTTGGTGGGTAGCTGGTTGGATTGATGGGGTCCTAAGCATTTGGGAGCTGCGCTTTAAAATGTAAAATGGGTGTAAAGTGCCCGAAATTATGCGTGGTACCTAGTCGTATTCTTTGCAATAAGTGGTGAAAAAAAAAGCCACTTATTTTGTTTGTAATAACAAGACTATATGTGAAGAAGATGAAGAGGATATATATGGTGAGAAGAACTAAAAGATTTTTCTCAAAAAATCGGATTTTCCCCTCTAGGCCTACCGTGTCAATTGATAAAATATAATAAATATTAATATAGAAAGAAAATATATATACATGTTGAGATAGATTATTACTCTTGTTGCGTAACTAGTTTAGCTAGGTACTTTATATAAAATTAAAAGAAATTAAAAAGTTAAAGTTAATATAAGATCAAAATACTTAAATTTATATACAGTTAAAATTAAATGAGAGTTAAATTTATAAATAATATTAAAGTCAAATTTAAAATAAAATTAGTTCAATTCAAAGTTAATTTTAAAACTAGGTCAATGTCAATTCAAAAATAACTAAAACAAATTTTTTGTTTGGTAAAAGTACCAAGTATCAATCTGACACAGTCAGTGGTGTAAAATGCTACTGACAGTCAGTATATATATTTAATTAGATATTTTTACAGGCGTGACTACGCCAGAAACGAGCAGAAACTTGTAAAAACAGCACTTAAAAAGTAAAAAATTTCGCCAAAGTCAGCCTATTCTTACCTGCCTGGCGAGTGAAGGGAGGATGAGGGGGGCTTTTTTTTCAGCTTCTCGTGCTCTGATTGAGACGAAATCGGTGTCAAACGATCGGGCTTCGCGAGTGCCACGAAACTGTGAAGAAACCCATTTAGAAAGGTACTGCGCGAAGGGATCTACGCAACGATACCAATAAATCCTCAATCAAAGTGAGGTAAGTCTGTTTTAAGAGTTTATTAAGTCAAATTTTTAGGTACATTTTCAGGAGTCCAGATTATGTAAATAAGTTAATTTTGATATTTATAATGTATATTGAGCCAAATTTTCTTTGTATATTAATGTCAACCTTTACGAATGTATGAATATTTTTCTAAGTCTCTCGAGCTTAGGTGGATTTCGTATGTAAACAAAGATCTTAAGAATAGGTATTTTCAATTTTTTTCAGTTTCTCGTGCTCCCCATATGAATGTTGTTGGTTTTGCAGTGCTCGATAATGTTATGAGAAATATGGCTCGCATGGTTGACGAGTATAAGTAAAATAGGTTCTTCGGCATCAGGTTTGGCGAATTTCGTGGAAAGGTGAAGCCATTCCGAAAAAGGGTGTTCATTTATCTAGCCATTGTCCGACCAGCGATATATGGCACCACCAGGGCGATCTTTTTTAGGAGAGAGGAATGCCTTTTCCGGGGAAAGATAAACATTGGGGGTACAAATGACAACACAGCGCTCATCGTGCAAAAAACGGTTATATTTTTTTTGACCTCTTGTCGTCGAATTCTTTGTAAGGAGGTCTTATTAAGAAAGTTTGACATTCTCTGGACATAAGATGCTCATTGTATCGGTTACAACACAGTTTCTAAGTTGTTTTTGGTAGCTGTTATATTATATTATATTTAGTATTTTTCCTATTATGTAGAGCTGTAGATTTCAGGTCTATGTTTGCATGTGTAATGCACAAACAAATATCACGCTCATTTACTTTGGGCTTCTCTATCTTAAACGGTCTGTGTCTGTAAAAGATTTGATAATTAAGTTCAAATTGACTCTTCTGTTTATGGAATTTGCTGTTATCAGCTGATTAAAGAATCAAGCATGTATCTCTTTTGTTTCTGGGTCCCCTTTCTAGTGATGAACTCTTTCTGTCCTGCTCCTAGCCTATTGTTAGAATCATCTTCGAAAAAAATTGCAGCTGTTCTTACAAGTTCGTCGGATACTTTTGTTTTTTCCTTCCAGTCTTCCGGAAACTTTTGACTTTTTTATTCTTCTGAGGGTTACTACAGCATTGTTTTCTATCCGCCATAGTTTATATTTATCAACTATCGGTCCCTGAAACTACTTTTGCTAGCATTCTCTTTTCTTGTAATTGATCTTTTAATACTTGACAAAAAAGTGTCTTTTTGGCTACTACTTTTCTGGTTTCTAGAGTATCTGCCATTTTCTGTTACTTATCGATAGTACTCCTAACACTAAGTAACAGATAATCTTTAAGTTTCTGTTTTTTCTTCTCTTCTCCATCCTATTAAGCGTTTCTTATATATTTCAGTTGTTTCTTCTTTGTTTTATTAAGTTCATTTTCTTTCTTATTTATCCGGTATCTTAGTGCTTTGTATGTGTTCTTCCTTTTTTAAATATTGTCAACAATATCACCTTCACGTGTTAACATTCGCAATTTATTTAATACATCTGTCCCTGAGGTATTTTCTTTCATGAATACTGTGGTCACGTTGTCAACAAGCTTCTTAGTTTCCTTTTCTTTTTTCTTAAGATATTTAACACGTTTCTTTTCTTTAAATGCTTGACGTTTTTGCGAATTGTTTTTCTTACGCTCATATCTTTTTTGCTCAGCTTTTCTTTTTCTTTGCAAAATCTCTTCTCTAAAAAGCTTTTTCTTCCTGGGCGCCATACTGAAGGCCTATGAAAAATACACAAAAACATGATGCAATACAATACCCTGGAAAAAGAAACAATCCCCTGTCGCGTCGTGTGGGGCAGGGGACTGTCACCAGGGGGCAGTTTTTTACTATTTCATTTAGAGGCAGTATAAAATGTAATTGAGTCACGTTATTTCACTTTACTCAGAAATCCTATATCTTTTAAAATAATATAAACTATATAAGCTATCATTTAATAAAAACAAAATAAACGATAAAATATCATGCTTCGAAGATGGACGCGTGTACGGCACTAAATAAAATGGTACCCGAAGGGTAATGGCGGCATTTGTGCAAACTTCAGATTGGTTGCGTTTCGTTACACTCACGTATTTAAGTTTAGCCTTTTGGAAAACGTGGTGCGTAATTTAAAATATACTCATTCACGAAATACCGAGACACATTTGAATTTCATTTTTTGATGATTTACAATGACGTTTGTAAACAAATAAGCATTACTCATAAACGATAGTCTAATATTGTTTGAACAACTAAATATAAGTTATATTTAGTTGTTCAAACAATTTTATAACACAAGTTTTCTTTTCACGCGCAATAAAAGTTCTTTCAGGCATTTTCTTCCAAAAAAGACCTGTTTTATCTACGTTGAAAATAGTTTGGCTAGTGTAGCCACCTTCATCTATCATTGTTTTAAGCTTTTCTGGATAGAGACATGCAGCTTCTTTATCAACGCTTGCCGCTTCTCCACTCTCTGCGATGCTATGCCAATTACAACGACTCTTTAACCCGGCGTGTTTGAGGTGAGAAATTGTTACACGGGCTATGTTATTTTGCTTAATATAATTATGTAACTAGAATTTTTAATAATAATAAGATCTATTCTACATTATAATGTAAAAACAAAAGGCTTTAAATATAAACAGTTTTATTTATTATTAAAATAACTATATGTCTAAATTTTTTATGAAAAAAAAACAAGTTTTTGGTAGTTTAATCCCTTTTTGCATAAAAATGTAGCAAAAATCTAACATCTTTGGTAAATCAACATAATAATAGTAGCTTCTAATAATTATAGCTAAAAAAATCTAAAATACCCTCTTGCTCCGAATCACTTTCATCACTTTTTTGAGAAACGTTATCAATTTCATTTTCGCTCTCAGAATCACAGGAACTGGCACTTGAGCAGTTTTCAAGCAATTATTGAAGCCGATATTTATTTTCTTCACAAGACATCTTAATAAATCTGAAAAAAGAAATACAATATACCAAAATTATAAATAAATCATAAGCTTACCATCAATACAAATATGAGACACCGACTACGAGGCCGGGTATAACATACCCCATAACATACAGGCAGCGTTTGCGTACTTGTATTTCCAGTCGCAGCCGGTGCAATACTGAATACAATGTCGTACCGCGCGCCCGGCAGCCTTAGCTCTAGCTACTGTGACGGTGCCTCTCGCATAGCAACAACATTTAATACTATGTATTTTAAAACTTCGTGGGTATGACATACCCCACTTCACACACGCCGGGTTAATCGGCTGAACCAGCCGTTACTAGCTTTAAACACTTCATTTTCAGCCGCTTCCCCAGCTTCTCCTTTTAGTTTTTCAAAAATCTGCTTTGCTTGAAAGTACACTGTATTTTGATCAACAGGATAATTTTGCATTCTTACTTGATTATCACACCATGACTGTAGCAATGTTTCCATCTGTGCGATAATACCGTGACGCTTACGGATGATACTTGAATTTAAAGATTGAGAGGTCTTTCACAGCGTTCATTATTTTTTCTTTACCTTTTACAATCGTTCGGACTGTTGATTCCGGTAGGTCAAATTTCTTTGCCAATTTACAAATTTTAATTTTTGCATCAAAGTCTTTAATTATATTCACTTTACACTCCAAAGACAGTGTTTTCTTTTTCTTTTTAGGCTCAAATGACTTATTTTTAGTTCTTTTAGACGACATAATTAGAGATTATAAGTAAAACGCACTGTGCTCGTAAAACAATTGCACGCGGAGCACGTTTAAACCTGTCACAAATTGAACACTGAGTGGGCGGAGCGAGAGAGCCGATGCGCGTGGCAATCAAAATGAAAAACCACGTATCTTCGAATTCGCGTAAAACGGGGTAGCGTAAGTCGGGGTATTACTGTATTCAAATTCAAATTTTGCAAATTGGCTAGTATTGCAAATATTTCCAATGCTAGATAAAACCGATGAACCAACAACAGAAAGGCCTTCAGTAATTTTTGGGGCAACCGTTGGACTGTTCATTGTGCTACACATTAACTTGATCAGGAGAATAATCATTATTAGAAACAAAATGGTCCTGCAACTTTTCTATCGATGAATTTATTGTCATGAATTTTTGTATGGCATTAATTATTGAAGGACTTGGTGTAGTATCTTCTTCACGAACGTCATGAGAACTAATATCAGGAGTCTGGTCTGCTGCACAAGAAAAGTTGTTAGTGACAATTGATAGCTGATTGAAGACCTCTACATGATCATGAAGACTAACATTCCGGTGCTCAGCAATTAA
>JAXGGP010217032.1:0-12792 GCA_035584415.1 Eueides aliphera
TATATATCAAGTTAAATTTATATGTATGTATGTATTTGATCCTGCACTTTAATCTCTCCCTGCTATTCGCTTTACACTCACCCACTCCAATTGGTTGGCTGGGAGAGTAATTTTTTAGAAGTAGTCCACCGTTGTGAAGTTACTTTAAATTTAGTTTTTTTTTTTCTTATATGTTTTTTTTTAGGTGCAATAAAGAATATAATAAATGTACGTAAAATACGTATTTCAGTTTTCCTTTTCTTTATATTTATACAGTGGAAACCATGGAACCTAATGCATTTCCGTTTCTCACTTTTCGCTGATTTGTGTGTTGATTGACGGATCTCAATCGTGCTTTACGATATTACCAGAGAGAGGACCAGACCCAAACCTTGCAGCTACAGTCAGATTTATGGCCCCAGGTAACTTTCTTATTTAAAAACAATACCTTTTTCGTAACAAAATGGCATTTCCTCTTTAACACTGTGTCCTCTGTAACTTTTTGTGTCCCTGAGAAACTTAAGTTTCTTAATACTCACTTTCAAACAAATTCTTAATGATACCAAGGGAATGCTTTACCTTTTTATCGAGGGGTGAAAATATTTAGAGTTTTATATAGTTGCTTTAAAATATATGTATGGGAGATCTTTTCAGTGTGTGTTATATTGCACGCTTGTACCCCTACAAGCGTGTGATTGTAAATACGGCTGATTTTAGGTTAGAATCCCACACGAGTTATAGAAATATTTAATATCTTATTGCCATGGTAAAAAGGCAAAGCGCCGCGTTAAGTTCCATCTCTTAACAAGCAGTGCCTCAAATTTGGCGGAAAGTGGGGAACTAAACTTAAATTACATACCAAATATCAGCTTTCTAGCACTTCAGGAAGTAGCCAAACATTTTGATGATCATCAGTAGGTCAGTGAATCGATCTAAATCGATGTATTTTAGATATCAATAAAATCTAAAATATTTGAGTTTTTCATTTGAGATTTTGTATATTTAATCAATCTATTATTGACATCATATTTTGAGAATATGAATTGTCTGGTACATCGGACACGAATTTTGTGAAGGTTCAAGAATACGACGAAACACTTCGAGAAAAGGTAGGTAGCGCCCTTGCGCTTCGTTTGGCCCGTCTTTGCAGGTGCACTACCGTGCCCTAGATATTAGTTAAACGTTATTTTTTTTAGTACTCAGCTTTCACACTGTTTAAACAAAACATATATGCAGGATATATGGCGGGGAAACGTTTTGTTTCCTACTTTTGTGTAATTAATTTATTCATAAATATTTGGCTGTATTCTATTAATGCATAAAATATTTGAGTTTACAGCTAAATATTAACTACCTATTGATTTATAATTTATTTACAGACTCTTCATTCTCATTAAAATACTTCCTTTTCCCACTTTCCGCCGATTTTAAGGCATGGCGTGTTCAAAAGCGGAACTCGACTCTACATTTTGCCTTTTTAATAGAGCGAATGACGAAAACAAATATTTAAATTAAAAATATTAAATACTTTATCTCCTCGAGTGGAATTTGAACCTACAACCTAAAACAGGTTGTAAATTTTCACGTACAAACGGTGATTAGTTACAGATTTAATATTTTTATGTATTGTTAAAGTTGATTTTATTGTTAAGCTCCATAAATAAATCATTTCATATTTTATTAATTTTGGAAAGAAAATATGTATCTTAAAAAAGTTATAAAAATTACAGGTTCCTTATAAAAAACCTCAACTTTTCGTTGGTTTCCAAGATGTGCAGATTCGAAATCATATCCAAAATATTATACGTCAACTAAACAAATAATTTAACGTTATTTTAAAAAGGAATATTTAAAAGGTCATAAGTAAACACCAATATCCTAATAAGAATTTTCTTCCAAAATATCAAACTCGTAATTTTTTACATATAATAGTAATTAATATAATTAATATAATTAATATAATTAATATAGTAATTAATATAATTTTTTACATATAATAGTAATTAATATAATATAATTTTTTACATATAATTTTACATATAATAGTAACAAGCGCGCACTTAATAGCGTTCGAACAACGTTTGACAAATGCAGTAAAATCACCTCAACCACCTCATCCTGGCCCTATTACCTATCCACGCACTATTCAGGATTAGGCTTTAACCAATGGGGAGACACACAGAATATAATTTAGCGATAATTAGCACATATTAGACGTTGGTATTTTTGACAAAATTTTGTGAATTTCTGTAATGTTCATGATGTTGGGGGCACCTCTAAATCTATCATGGGTCTAATAAAATTTTGTATATATATTTGTAAGCAATAATAGCAACTATTTACAGGTATTCCGAAACGAATATGAAAAAAAAATTTTTTCACTCCACGCCAGGCTGCATACAGCGTCTCGAATTGAGACGGAAAGCTGAAAACATAGTTCCTTAACCTACCAATCTTCTCTTCTGTTTTGTGAAGCTGAATATATATAAATAAGCAGACAACAGTAATGTCGAGTACATTACTGTTTTCTATATTATGAAGAAACATTATTTTTTGTCCGTATTATCAGTTGATGAAAATAAATATATTTGTAAAAGACTTTCTTTAGTTTTAGTAACAGTTTATTTTTTTAATATTTTAATATTTTACCCTTTTTTATACAAAATATAAATATCTAATCGTATATATTTTTATAGAAGCTACTGAAAGACATTATTTGAATGAAAGTATAGAAATATAAATATTTTTCTTTTTAATTACCATCCCCGTACTTAGAGACTAGTAGTACTAGGAACACCGGCTCAAGCGTGCGACCGTATTCGTGAGTTCAGGGTTTGATTTCTAGTAAAGGTAATATATATTTATTATTCATAATTTGGTCAGGAGATAAAGCGTGGCTTTAAATTTTACCACTTAGCACACAATACATTTAGAATTCGGGTGAAATTAAAAAATGGAAATATCTTAATGGAAACAGAATTTCTGAGCTGTAGTTCTGTCTTCACTTCTGTGGGCAAGACACCCCGAAGCTAAAAAACTTAGTAAGTACTTATAGCCTTATTAGCCTTATATTAACATTAGTATTATATTTTATTACTTTGTTAGACTAAAACAAATAGGCGCCTGACTCGGACCGAGTCCAAAACATTTATGAATAGAAAAAACTAAAAAAATGAGAACGAGGTATATTTATATTAATTAGTCATGGTCGCTGCTCTGTATTTTATTTAAACTAAACTTGTCTCTTGTATAATTTTTATGTTTTTAGTAAAACTTAACTGAATTGTGAATTATTAACATAATTTCATTTCTTTGTAAACTATTTATTCTTAAAACTACGCAGAGCCTATTGTGGCCTAAGTGAACAAACGTGCGACTTCAAATGTGACAGGTAGTGATTTCGATTTCCAATAAAGGCAACAAAACATTTTGTATTGTTTTTTGTTTCTTTACTCTAGTAACAACAACACGCAATGCCTCAAATTCGGCAAAAATTGGAAACAGAAGTGTTTGAATAGAAACAGAGTGTCTTACAGGTTCTCCAGTTACCTATGCCTACCTTCCTATGCGGGATACAGCGTAAAGCTAAAAAAAGTGAATAATTCACTCTCCTCACTGAGAAGTGTACTTAAAACCTTCACGTTCGAAGTGAGAAACTATACCACTGAACCACGATGGTCTCAATTATATCGATCAATAAATAAACTAAACATACATAAAGGAATGAATTAAATTGATTATTCAGCAAGTTCTGGGATTAGTTAACATCAGTCTATTATGTCATACAAAATTGCTTGACGTTTTATTATTATGAACTGACTATTTAAAAATCATAGACACACTCTTACTTTGCAATATGTAGATTTCGCCAGCTTTTTGTATTAATATTTTATATGTTTGTATGCAAATATGTATGTATGCAAATATGGTGTTTTATAATTTTTATAATTACATTGAATGTTTTCTATCGATATCATGCGTTGTAAGCATAGAGAATAAATAGTTTGTACACAATCGACATCATGTAAAATACGAGGCACAAGAAAAAAATCAGACAAGTGCGAGTCGGACTCGCTTATTGAAGGTTTTTGTTGAATAAAGGGATATATGTATAACTTACATAAATCGAAAACTTTATATTTGCGAGCGTATGCACTCACTATGTACGGAACCAATTACAAATAGAACTTTGTATGATGTATTGTTTAATGTTTTTTTTGTAATTTACCTTTAAACTGCCAATATTCGATTTTTTTATGCGTATAATATGCGTATCTTTCATGTTGCGATTATCTAATTTTGTACCGAATTTTATCCCCACTGAAACAATACATAAATTTTTCATTTTAATGAAATTAAATATTTACATGTTTGCTTCGCTCTAGTAACAAGGCAAAACGCGGCGTTGGCTTCTGCCACTGAATTTGAAAGAACTACGTAAAATTGAAAAAAATATAGTTTGATAGACAGATAGACAAACTCGTACATGAAAACAGACGTTCAATAAACTGATCCCAAGGATTCGACATGTAGAATCCTAAAATTGTTAAATGTATTTGTTCTCGTTTTGAACGTTGGCCATTGTTCAATAGTATGTTAGTAAAATCAAGATTTACGTGTAAACGGATATTGAGAAATGCATTTCAGTGTTGTTTAATGAATATGGTAATTATTGTAAATAGGGTTTATATCATATTTTTTAAAAAAATGAAACGTTTGTGAACTAACTAAAAAAGTAAATGATGGTCAGTTATGGCGCAGGGTCTAAGTGTGTGACTGTAAGCACGACAGGTTGTGGATTCGATCCCCACTCAAGGAAACGCAATATTTTCTATATTCCCGTTCTCGCTCTAGTAACAAAGCATATCGCTGCGTTAAGTTAATAAAATAATACTACTAGTTACTTCAAATACAGTGAAGTTAATTGATTCTAAGTCAAATACTTATATATATACTTATATATATATAGCCGCGGGCAGTAGCTAGTATATATATAATATACTAGCTACTGCCCGCGGTTTCGCCCGCGTAAATTCGATTTATTCCATGAAAAATAATGTATTAATAGAAATACATATTACATTATACATTGTGTTGGCAGTTCTTCCCACATATACTGACCTGAATCTTTACCGACTCACAAAAAGCAACAACGCCGCAATCCTTAAGTCGATAACAGCGACTTAAAGCGTTTATCCCTGTGACTTATTGATTGTCATCGCAATGCGATTTCTTACAGGGAATTAAGTACGTTTAAATTAAATGGGAACGGAAAATTCTTGGACATACATATGTGCTATGTGTCGTAAAAGCACTATTTCACCAATATCATATCCAGTGGAGTCAAATTTCTCATCAGCATTACCGGAATACCAACTATGAGTGTTATTTTGTGGGCAGGGAGACCGGTAGTTGTTAATCAGCTTCTCGCTGTACCCCGCACATAACAGCGTAGGCAGAGGAAACTTGGGAACCTATTGCTAAGACACTCCGTTCCACTTCCGTTTCCCACTTTCTGCCGAATTTGAACCATTGCGTGTTGAATGGCGCATTGCCAGAGCAAAGAAATAAAAAAAAATATTTAAATTAAAAATATTAAATATTTCATTTCCTTAAGTGGGGATTGAACCCACAACCTGTCGGTTACAGTCACCCGCTTGTGCCCCTGCGCCAAGACAGGGTTTTTCCAGGGCAGCTGTTATTGAATTCAACCCGTTAATTCGAGGCATCATTTTCATCCACTACCTTAGTAATAAAAGTAAATGCCGCTTCAGCTCCAAGAAAATCTTAATTTTTTTTTCATTTATTGCAGCAGCTTGGTAATTTTTAGGAGCCAAAATAGCGCATTAACATAACCAAGATTTTTTCTGAGTGATGAATGTCTCCATATAAATAATCAAGAGATTCCATCTCGGAGATGACCACTTTGCCAAGTATTTTAGGAATTCTGATCTGATCATTCTCTGAAAAGTGAGACTTGCCTAACTTTTAATAACATCTCAGAAATAATTGTTTTGAGAATATAAAATCACCTGACAAATTTGTAATATTGCCCATTGGCCTGTCATCTCGACGAATGTCCTACAACGTTTTATCCAAACCTCTAAGGCCGTCTTATGAGACAGAGTAGACTCATCCTCTACTCGTTAGACGGTAGGTTGTTTATTAAGGGAATAGGTAGACCGCAGTCAGATAGAGAATCGCCTCTATTATATTTACAACATCCATACAATATCCTGCATACTACAAATAAAACTATTAATTGTTCTTTCATCTGTTAGTGATACTGATATTGCTTTCTGCATTACGCCTAAGAGTACGTAAAAATCTTCTAATGTTTAGTATCCCACAATCTTGAGGGATTTAGGATGGCACAAAACACTAACATTTTAGTCCCAATCTATATCATATATATTCCCCAGATTCCAGATGCTGCTCTTGGGATCAAATACACATCGCACATATGTATAACCTACCAAGAGCAACATCTGGTGACACATTTTTTTTTCTTCTAACACCGTTTCATGGTTTTTTTTTAGCTTTATGCTATATCCAACACGAGGCAGGGTAGGCAGAGGGAACTTGGGAACCTAGTGTTAAGACACTCCGTTCTCACTTCTTTTCCCCATTTTCCACCGAATTTGAGGCATTGCGTGTTGAGTGGTGGGACTCAACGCCCGCTTTGCCTTATTACCAGAGCGAATAAATGAAAAAATAATAAATATTTCATTTTCTCGACTGGGGATCCAACCCAGAACCTGTCGATTACAGTCACACGCTTGCGCTGCTGCGACACGACAGGCCTCAAATGTTTTATGTTCACTTTCAATATTATATATATAAACCTTTGTAACCATCATATTAAAGAGTTGTAGCTAAAGCTTTTTTTATATTTTTTGTAATTTTTTATGTTTGTCACTTTTTATAATTTTTAAATTTTTCAGATAAAGATTTAAAAAAGTGTAACCACTTACATAAACATAATAACGTGTGTGTTATATCACCCTACATTTTTTTTATTTTACCACCTCAATATGTTCGCTGTCATTACTTGATTTTTATATACAATAGATGGATTTTGTTGACAGCCGACTATTAAAACTAAAACGAACTTCGTACATGGAACTTATTAAAGTTTAGCTGAACTATTATTATTGTTCATTAGATGTTCCGTTATGATTGTTCATGAGATGCTTCAGATTCTTCTTCTTCGATTTTAATATATCAATTCAAAATTATCACCATGCTCAATGATTTTTGTTAAGAACTTCATTGTTGTTTACATTTTATCTGAACTGATGTTTAAGATCTTTAATTAAATATGTCATGGAAAGATTTAAAATTCTTACTAAGCTCGATAACTTTTGTTAAGACAGCATTCCAATATTTTTTATAGTTTAGCTGGACCGTTATGGTTGTTTTTCAGATGTTCCTGACCTTGAATTTTAATGTCTCATTATAAAACGTTCATCCATTACTTATGTTTTTGACAAACAGACAAACGGACAAACGGACAAACGGACAAACGGACAAACGGACAAACGGACAAACGGACAAACGGACAAACGGACAAAAAGACAAACAGACAAACAGACAAACATATCAACAGACAAACAGGAAAACAGACAAACAGACAAACAATGACTGTGCGTCCCCCATATACGGGTGATCGTCTCCTATACAGTGGATATCCGTTACTGCTTATAAGTGTTTCTTTCAATAAGTTTCTAGGGTGCATTTTCGTGAATTTCCTGTGTTTAGCACACGGTGACGATATATTATAAGCTCCACTTAGCCCATGAATTATATTCTTGGTGACAACGACATGTAATGTAGAGTATATTGGCATTGGGAATCTCTGCGCTAATAATATAGTCAAATTGACTTACTTTCAATTTTGCGTTTAGCCCCGCTTTTGCTACTATATAGAATAAATAAAATATTAAAATTGGACAAATATTACTTTTTAACTAATTTAATAAACTAATTTTAAACACTCATACAATCAAGTCATGACGATCGGTAGTTTGTTGACCAGGCATAAGTCGTCAGTTATTTCTTGCCAAATAGGGTTGAACGTAAACGTGCTAAAGATCCGGACGGCCGTAGTTACGAATGAACGCAAATTAATCTTGTGTGTACTCATGCAAGTATCTAGTGCTGTTTACATCCGATGAGGGCAAAATAACCCTTTAACCAATATTGTTAACATTCACACTCGCATCATTATTCACAGCATCCTGTTAATAAATATAACTTTCCACTCGCAACTTGATTTGATTAAAAAATATGTATCTTTAGCGCGTTTCATTGTATATATCTACGAGAAACTGGTGCAGAAGTTGTCTGCAATCCAAAACAAATTAAAATAATTATCACGCACCACAAGCCGATAAAAGTAAAAATTCATAAGTAATATTTGTTAGTGTATTCATTCCCTCTTGACCTCGTAGAATCTATGCGTATCAGCAACGCGTGAGACTTGACCGTCGCTAGTTCGCAAAATGATATCTCTACCGGCAGAATTCTCGCTACCCGCCACCAGGGCCGCCACGTCGTTTGTGGTTGGGGCATTGTAGCACTGCCCGTACTGTCTGGATAAATCGCCATCTTGTAACTTTTATCAGGTATGTTATCGCCTGCTCCTATGTTTGAGTTGCTCTGAAAGTACCTTGACGTGCAACCTGCTCTAGCCTTCTCAATACCGCTTGTGGAGAAGTTTCTTGATTTCTAGCTTCTTTCTTAGCATATACCTGCCAAATTAATATTTTATAGGTATATACCGGGAAGCGCAAAGCTAATAAATATAATTATTTATTAGCTTTGCTCTTCCCGGGCATGTTTCAAAAACACAGTGAAGAATGAAACCCAAGAAATTAACAAAGAGGTAATTGAGAAGAAAAATAATTATTAAATTCTATAGATTGTGGTTTACTTCGGAGAACCAAAACGACACAGAAATAAATTACAACAAAGAAATTTCTCAATTGCACCGCACCAAGTCATAGTCGTTAAAAGCCAGGTGGTTATGGCATTTCAATATCACGATGTTGAATTCAGCCAAAGCCATCTTTTGGCACCTCACTAAACTATACAGAGGCTACGCTCACGCAGAATGAAAGTTCCTATATGAGTCAGTTACCCTGTGACTCTGAGTGAGATAACCTGAATCGGATCAATTTTCATCGGTCGGACCAATTTTCAATAAAAAACGTTCATAATTTTCGTTGCGATTGAAAAATATCAAGATTTTTGTTTTCTCCCAATGGAGCATTTAATCGAGATAAAAAGTATCCTATCACCCAAGTCGGCTCATACCATGTCTGTATACAAAATTTCATCAAAATCTGTTCAATAGTTGCAGCGTGATTGACGGACAAACATCCAAACAAACAAACTTTCACATTTATAATATTAGTAACATAGTAACATATGTATCGTAATCGTAAACCAAATATTGTATGTTAACGGAGGGTTTATTTATGGGTCCCCTGCGTAATATATAACACATACAGCATAAAACTAAAAAAGTTATAGGCTGTAGATTCAAATCTTAGTCGAGGAAAGAATTATATAACAAAACTTTAACTACAAACCACAATAAGGAAAATCAATCAAAAGACAGTATGCGTAGTTTTGATAGGATCGACTCCCAATCCGGAAAACGAATTTTTCGTTCCCCGATCAGGTAATGAAAAACCTACAAGGATAAAATACTAAGCGGGAAGTGGAGAAAGGAGAGTCTGAACACTAATTATTTTTGTACCCTTACAAAAATAATAATAGACAGAGCTGGAGACCTAATATTAAAATACCGCCGAATTGATCCATTGTCTGTTGAGTGGAAGGTAGTCATATATGTAAAACATACATTTATTAACGTATATCTACTAAAAGTTTAAATTACAATAACCCTCATGATTTTCGACAAAAGAATAGATTGAATTGTAGAATTTAAAAAAATATGACATTGTATTATATTTTGTAAAGAAATGTACTCGTAAGAGTCTCGATGCGTCGTCGTTATTATGCCTCTTGATTTTTAATATCAGTTGTAACAATATATATGAATTGAATTATTTAGTTTTTATTCGATTCGAAAATAAATTGGTATTTTCAGTTGGATTATATTTCTTTTTGCTGTAAGTGTGACGCGCGTGGGTTCAATTTTCACTTACTACTAGGGCAATAAATAAGATGTATAAGACGAAGGTTGATTAGTAAAAAATTAAACAGGACGGCGCAGATATTACAACAAATGAATGAAGGCGTGTATCTAGGAAGTATGTTTAGTAGAGACTGAATATAAGAAATAAATGCGGAAAAACATATTGCTGTCAGTAACAGCTATGTTACGGTTAGATCATAGAGACAGCATAACATTAGTACAGCTGCATGGTTATCCATACACAATGAAGTATTGGTGCTGATGCTATTGTACGGCATCCAAACGTGTGTTCTGCATAAATAAAAATGTAAGATTGAGTTATGTGGAGATGTGATCTATAATAAAACATACGGAGTTAGTTTAGCTGATTTTGTACACATTGAGAATAAATATAGAACGGTAGGTACTAGCGTAGATGTCTCGGTGTGAATTAAAAAGAACGTGCTCAGGTGGTTCGGCCATGTCGAGCACAAGCTCACACAAAAGTAATAAATAAGTGGTAAGTGACAGTGGTAATAGAGGTGGAGGGAGACCTTGGTTGACTTTTGAAAATACAGTATCTATGATATAGGCACAAGGATAAGTAAAGATAAAAATATGAAGAAGGGAACCAGACAAATATTCCTTCACTACTTCAAATAAAAGAAATATTGTAGCAAATTAATATTTGGTACTTATATCATACACGATTGGTGCATACGACCGCAAACTTAACTTGCTACCTTTTAAGATTTTACTTTCCGTTGAGCTACAATCATGAAATTGGAATAGAACCATAGATGGGCGACGACTCGCACTTAACCGTGTCCCTTTACCTAAAAACTGAAATTGCGGAGCTATACTTTGAAAAGATTCTTTACGATTAGAGAAGATTCGATAGACTTGGGTATTAATAACGGCCATTGAATACGTAAGCCGGTTGACAAATTCTACATGGTCTCCCTAGAAATATGAAGGCTTTGACGTTTATTTAATTTCTGTGATGGAAGGTTTCTCTTGTATTATTAAAGTAAAATTGTAGAGATTTATTTGTTTGCTTTAAATGTATTATTCAATATGGGAATAGTATATGTTTTTGACAAATCAATGAGTGGTTTTTTTTAATTCTTGATAATAAACGTCTTATTCAGCATTAGATTAAGATTATGCTTTCTATACTATCTTGATAAAGGTGGAAATTTTGTTTGAAGATTCAAATCTCAGAATTTTCCGCTTCAGACTTTAAACTTATTTTTGAATTCGATATAACATTTAATAAGATAGGTTGTAAAAATTGATTTTATATTACTTCACGTGTATTATTTTAATGCAACAATACTATAAATCTTTCAAATTTATCAAAAAGTGAGGACCGGAACACTGTGTCTTAACACTAGGTTCTCAAGTTTCTGCTGTTTACCCTGCCATGCATATACGAGTATATGCTCCAAAAGTCGTAAATACAATATTTAACTCATATATACAAGTAGCTTTCTAACCTAAATCCTGTACTTAAAACAATTTCTAAACTAACAAGAAATTATATCTAACTGACATCACATAAATCGTGCAAAATTATAAATACACTTCCACATTTTACTTCCCTTCCGATAGCTACTTTGGTAGAAAATTTTAAATTTTAACACTTTGCTTTCTAAAAGGTGACCCGAGTTTTACTTGCAGTCTCACGAAAACCTCGTTCGGATTTCTAAAGTGTCGAATAAATACTAGGTCACTCGACTTATATAATTTACTGATGTAACGGTACGTTTTATTTGTGTTTATGGTGTGGTATTTATGCGGCAGTACGCCTACATAAGGCTCCATGAGCCAAGTAGGAACCTTGGAACCATAGTGTTAAGATACTCCGTTTTCATGAAGATACTTGTATTCTCCACGTTTCACCGAATTCGCGGCAAAGTTGTGTGACTGTCAAAACGACAGGTTTTAAGCTCGATCCCCACTCGACGAAATGTAATGTTTATTATGTTAAAATTAAATACTTAATGTCTTCATTTCTTGGCTCTGCTAACAAGGCAAAACGTGGGCTTGAGTTCTGGCACTCAACATGTAATGCCCCAAAATCGGCGGAAAGAAGGGAATGGAATGGGGTTTCCTAACATTGAGTTCCCGAGTTTCCTCTATCTCTCTCTGGCATGAGTATACTTCATACGAATACAGTGTGAAGTTGAAAATATTTTTATTGGGGTACTTTACTCAAACAATGATTTGACTAAAAATTTTGTTATCCGTAAGTATATCGGCCTGTTTTCACTATGTTGTATCACTTGAACCTTGATAGTTAGACAGATAATATTTTTTCTGTTTGTGCTATAATATAAAATACTAAAAGCACAATAAAATAAACATCCAAATGGCTCTCTTTCAACAAATATTGTTTGCCGTTTTTGTAGACAATGTTACGGAACCCATAATGCACGAGTCTCATTGTTACTTACTCAGTTTCTTCATATACCTTCAGCATTCGAAAGTGAGGCACTCAGGGATAATGAACTAAAACGAAATATGTCAACATTTCGTTTTTACTCATTTATAACAAATGTACCATTAAAATATTTTCAAATTGAATTAAACATGCGAGTGGATAAAAACGAAAAAGTTACAAAAATATTTTTCTACTAAGCTTAAAAGGTTTTAAAAGGCTT
>JAXGGP010217307.1:0-12781 GCA_035584415.1 Eueides aliphera
CTCAAAGTTTATGAGCTCTCAGAGAACATTAATATTTAACTGCGGAACGTGACACGCTAAGTAGGATCATTTGTATGACGAATGTTACCATCCCCTTACCAAGTTATGTCGGTTTTATTTTAGTGATGGTGATTCTAGAAATAAAGAAAATATTAAAAAACAACAATTTAAATGTGAGTCAGACTCATGCAACGAAGGTTTTGTGTCAATTTCAGGATTAGGTCAACAGAAAGAACGTGCTTTTAAAGTTTACAAGAGTTCACACATTTATTTTGTATATTTTTTTTAGTAAATTAAAATTATATTTTCTTTAAGCTTTACGCCGTTTACTTTACAGCAGAATGCAAAGGGAACTTGAGAACCTAGTGTTAAGACACTCCCTTCTCATTAAGGTATTATCATTTTTCACTTTCGGACCTATTGGAAATAGGAGGTTTTTGCTTTGTATTAATATTGAATTAAATTTATAATGTAATAAAAATAAGCCTTATAATTTAATTTAGTGTTTATTAATATATTTTACTTTCGTTAATAGAAAATAAAATTAATATAAGCGTTTTGTTTTTATACCAAATTAAATATCATCCAGCGGTGTTTTTACAAAGTTCTCAAGATAGACGCGGCCAATGAACTTTTTGTACAAACGTAAACTAACATATAAGTAAACTAATTCACTGTCTCAATAAGCGTGAGGATAAAACTAATAAGTAGTTACGACGTGTTTCAAAAGACAAAGATTGCGAGCAAATTCCTAATTTAATTGCTACAGTATAATTGTTTTTTTTTTAAAAAGATTTACGCATTTTACAGAAGCCGCGTAGACAAAGAAAACTTTATTATAATTTAAACTAAACTAAATATCCCATTCTTCACTTTGACACACGATTTTCGAGACATTGCATGTTGAGTGTCGTAACACAACGCCATGTTTCGTATATCATAGCGGAGAAATGAAAATATATTTACGAAAAATGTTTAAAGTCTAATTAGGTTAAAACCAAATAAATAAACAATACCTGCTGGTCACCTTGGGCTGACTTTTAAACTAAATGTTTGAATTGGAAGAATCATTTACACTTACGAACTTTCACATTTTTAATGTTACTTTAGGACTCCTTATATTCCAAAAATATTTGTAAAACGAAACACTTCATCATGGGAGGGAACATCTTTGGGCTGCACTCATAGCTCAGTTATAATATCCCTGAATGTTTATGGATTTAAAATATTTTTCGAAATTTTTAAGATAAGATTTTGATCACTCGATTATTTTTCATGGTGTATAGCATTTTATAAAAGCTTAAACTTTCATTTGATGCCAATTGGTTCGGTTACGAGGTTCGAGAACTGTCGTGACGAAGAGACATAGGCTTGTGACTGTAAATGCGTTTCTAGAGGAAATGAAATATTTGATATTATAATTTCTTCGCTCTGGTAAGGCTCAAGTCTAAGCGCCGTGTTTAGTTCCGCCACTCAACACGCAATGCCTCAAATTGCCCCCATATGAGTAATATAATAGACATGAGAAAATGTTTCTGCCTTATCTACAATAATGCAAAAAAATATATTAAACTTGCAGAAAATTAACTAAAATTCCTTACTTTTTAAATCTCTTTGTCTACTTATTTTTTTTGTTATATACATAATAAGAAATTGGGAATATAGTGTTACAAAAACAATAAATACCTACCTACCTACTTAAAATTATTCATACATTACGTAAAAAGCAAATCTCCAGCTCAAAAATAAACAGTAATTCTATTCGCGGGACAAGATTGCCGTCAATTTGCCATAAAACTTAGTAAGAGCCTGAAGACTTCAAATAACATTATACTCCATTAGAGCTCTGTACACATATGTACGAGTAATTGTAATACCTACATTAATCAAAGGAAGTAGTTTTGTGAGATGATAACATACTCGTACGTATAACGAGTACTTTGTAGTGGGTAATTTAAATTGATGTCGCTGTTTTTCTAAGAATAAAGCTAAAGCAAGCTGATCTGTTTTTACATATAAATTTCGTTTTTTTTAACTTCACGCTGTATTCAACAGTAGAGTAGGCAGAGGGATTTGGGAACCTAGTGTTAAGATGTATACTATCGTTCCCATTAAGATTGTTCTGTGTGGCGGACAGAACAATCTTAATGCATGACGGAAATTCTCTAAAAATTACGTGTGATAAAGCTCAAGTAAAACATTTTCTATATAATTATAATAAAATATTTATAATGGCAATTTAATTTAAGCAAAGCTTAGTAACGTAAACAATCCAATTCGCAGGCTTCACAGTCTCACTTCTCTACATAGATTATAACAAAACATTTCAAGAGTTCGGCCGAATTCGAGACTAAGTTCATTATAAAAGGCACATTGTATTCCTTTGTGCAAGTATATTAAGTGCGGGATTTACAATCCTCGAGGCAGATTATGTTATCTTTCCATTAATTCGTTGTCGCCACGATTGTGCGTCGTAATCGAATGGAATTTGGAAATATTTAATACTGAAATTCGCCCACCGAGTGTTTCATACCAACTACACTATTGTAGGTCAACGAGAAGTACAACTTATAAAGTAGAGACAATCAAATATGTACGCGTATTCACTCTTTTTGTATGAAGTACACTACAATTTTAAATTTATAAGCATTTTATTTCTATGAAATATATATAAATTTTCGCCTTTCTTTTACTGTAATCTTTCTCTCTCTCTTTCATAACTGTTGGTTCTGGAAATAGTCTGTAGGTTTTGATAATGCGAATAAAGTTGACAAACATCAGCAATACAAGAAGATACAAACAACTTTGTACTAAGACACCTTCATTTAGCAATTAGGACAAACCAAATAAATGACGCGTACAGTAAGTACGTTATGGGGAATGGGATTGAAACACACACTAGGAATCTGTGTAATTATATAAAAACATGTAATGGTGCGATGGATTTCATTTAAATATATTTTTAAACTGAGTATCGCTGATACTGGAGGAAGGTCACTTAAGAAGCACGAGGTCCTATGGAACACTCATGAAGAGGTTGATGACAGTGAACGAGGCGATAGAAGTATGCAGAGACCGTAACTTCCGGCCCTCCATTCTTTCTGACTTTCCCGTAAGACATCAGTCTATATCCAAAAATTAAAACCATATATTTATTATTAATAGCTTCATGCTGTATCTCGCATATATGATTAGATACGGCAGGATTTTGAAAATCTCTAAAAGCATTGCGTGTTGAGTGGAATACCTCAACCTATTGCTTTGTTAACAATCCGAAGATATGAAACTATTAAATAATTCATTGTGGTATGAGTTACTTAATATCGAATCCCAAACCGTAAAGTGCATAATCACACACTTATGCCACTGCGCTATGAACAACAGCGTAGAAAAGCATAATGTTGTGTTTGTTCTGTATTATGTAATAAGTAATTTAAACATATACCCGAGTTTCATGGGTCTCTTTACATATTTGTAGTTGACCTTCACGTATTGTATGTTAAATCGCCGCTTTTATGTTTTTAAGGAACTTGTAAACATAAAACAAACAAATGTTAATAATATGAACTAGAAAAGATAAATACTTATTTAGAATTTATTTACGTATAAAAATTTTTTAGCTTCACGCTGTATTCCGCTCAAGGCAGGGTAGGCAGAGGGAACCCGGGAACCTGGTGTTAAGACACCCCGTTCCATTTTCCGTTCCCCACTTTCTGCCGAATTTGAGGCAGTCCGTGTTGAGTGGTGGAACGCGCCGCGCTTTGCTTTGTTACCAGGGCGAATAAATGTTAAATATTTCTTTTGATAACATGAAATATTTTACTGCATCGAGTGGGGATCAAACCCACAACCGCCACGACGCCACGACGGGACTCTTAAACAAAACTCAGAAAATGTTAGGAAAAATATTCTTCTTTTGGAATACCTAATTCAATATATTTAATTCTATTTTTATTTAGATTTCTATGGAACTAACAAGCTCACTAACAATACACTCGTATCACTGCCAAAAGCTTCTAAAGGTTAAACGTATGCTTATTTAGAGTTTTACAGTAAATTTATATTTGGAAATAACTAAAATAAACTATTTTATTACAAGCTCCGTCACACTCCATTTTCCGTTCCATTTAATGCTCAAAGTTCAGAACTTTCGAGATTAAATAAAGTTAACAATTTATAATATGACAGTTTTACAATGTTTAACTTCAGGACATGATTTAGATATTTTTCAATGATTTATCTAGAGTTTTGTTTTGTATTTTATTCTATGATATTGTTATAATGATGATAAAGTTGTTATAAGAGAGCTTTACTTATAGCTAACATACCTAAAGAGGAGTTACAATAGATTAATAATTAATAATCTTCACGTTTAGGGGTAGTTATTTTTTTAAGTAGCAGTTTTTTTTCGTTTTGTACCATTTTTTTTCAATAGTTAAATATTAAAATCGATTTACATTTGTACCTTGTGATACTGACTATAAACCCAACTTGTGGGTTCTTTTACCACTCGAGGGTTCGGTTACTGTCATTTTATTGCTCCAGTAATAAAATAAAGCGCGGCGTTTAGTACCACCTCTCAACACGATATCTACTCTGCTACATGCGGAATAAAGCGTAAAGATAATAAATAAAGAAATAATTTCTTTTGCACTAATAAAATTATATTATGGACCAAAAAACCATAACAAGGACAATGCTATCTCATATAATAAATACAATATTTTATTTAATTTAAAGAGAAATCTCATACAAAGATAAGAAGCTTTCCACTTGGTTATCAAAAGTCAATAAAATAACGAATCAAAGACGTGTTTGAGTATCAATATTTTACTCTAAATAATTTGAACTCTCGCCAATACAAGAAAAAGACGTATGTATATAATATATATACATACATTGTATTGTAACAAAAAAAAGTTTTGTTTTTTACCGTTACACATTTATTCTATTATATATATTGTAGGGTAGTCTAGACTAACTAAATGTAAAGACACTCTGTTTCTACTAGGATTTTAGCCGGACGTTTGCTTCGTTACTTGTACTCGTACCCGTCTACTTGAAACAAAAACTATGTTATATATCAATTTCATACAGCTTCTAGCTTCCGGTAATGGTTTTATTTAACGTTATATCAGTCAGGATCCACTGTTTAACTCTGTGACCTCTAACACAAGGAGGTCATCTGCACATCTATCACACTGTGATTAGGGTGAGGGTTGCCTAATCCCACTTATCTCTTTGATAATATTAGTGACTAATGAGTGACTTTGTCCGCTTAAATTAAATGTATCATTATTGGCAAATCATACATTTTTATTTATGCATATTGCATTAGCCTATATGTAATTCTGATGTATAAACTACCTTATTGTAAATTTTGCCTCGAATCCGTTTGAAGTTTGTGCTTTAAAGTGAAATAAATAATTACCCTCACAAACTTTTACATTTATAATATAAATACGTTAAGTAGAATAGTAGATTTTTAGTATAAAAACAGAAAAACTCTGAATACCGCAGAAAACCGAAAATATCTCATAATAATGCAATAAAAACATAAATTGTCCGCCAATTCGTATATAGGTGGCTTTTAAAACCAGACGTTTTTAAGCAATGCCTGTTGGGTGGTGGAGCTCATTACCGCTTTATCTTTTTAATTCATTCGTGGGAGTAGAAATCAAAACCAAATCAACTTTTTAACATTCATCTGCTGCATCACCACCTAAATAAGTATGTGTAGTACACTTAGCAAGAAAGTATAAGTTATTATTTATTTTACGACGCACAGGATTTCAGAATATGGTCAATAAAATGCGTTTTATCGTAAAGTTATAAAAATAATCCTCGCATGCTGGATGCACGTTATCATTTGTATTATCTTGTTAATAGTTGTTATTAAAATAGTCCTATTATTATATATATCGTTACTGTATTACTATATTTATATTATAAATGTAATATTATTTACATTTTTCTCAGCTTCACGCTGTATCCCTCACAACGTAGGGTTGGCAGAGGGAACCTAGTGCTAACAAACTCCGTTCCGTGCCCCACTTTCCGCCGAATTCAAGGCCTGTGTTAAGTGATGGAACTCAACGCTTTGCCTTGTTACTATTATTATTTACATTTGTTACATAAAAATATAAAAAAGGATAGTTAACAATGAAAATTAGAGTTGAGGCCATTGTTTCGCCGGAGCACAAACACGCGACGACATACTCGTAATATAATTATTAACAATATGAACAAGTTTGTAGCTCTCATGGATTCTTCTTAGTGTTGAAATACTCCGTTTCTATTAAGATATTACAGTTTGCATAATATTAATATAATTATTTAATTAATAATTAATTATATATGTTATATGTCTATGTTTTACTATAAAATAATTTAATACTAACGAAGTGTTTTAACACTAATAAGAAACAAAAATACAAAATGATAACCAATAACAGCATCATTTACAAGAAACTTTGCTTAAGCTTCATGCCACTGCATTGAGTCACGATCTGCATATCATAAGATCCTTGATTTTTAATTTTTAAACGAGTCTTTTTTGTCTGGAATAATCGCGTATATTTCGTATTATACCATTCGAATTGACTTTAAAAGTTATTGAAAATGCATTGATTCGCGGTTAAAGCACAAATTGTCATATCAGTTCATACAATCATCTATTAATGCAGGCGCGATGTTATCTGACACTGATGTCGATTACTCGTGCATTTTTAAATGGAAAATTTTTGATTCACTGTATATACTCAAACCTATTATTGTTCATTTTAATATTGGAGACGTTCGTTTTGTCGAAGTATTATAAATAAATAATAATACCATGTATTCTTACTGAAAATTAGATATTTACTTCAAATCACACTTTTAATATTTTAACAAGATGAAGATGAAAAATTAGTTTTTTAGTATTAAGCGTATAAATATAAAGCAATCTATACTTTCGCTGATACAAAATGGAAGAAGCGGTAGTGTATGTTTGAAACATAACTGTATTTTTGTTAGTAGGCATGAATGTCTGGTCACGAGTAGCCACAAGCCAAACCTAAATACGTTTTAACTTTTAACGAGTTTAAGCGTTGTTAGTTATCCAAAAAATAACAGTATACTGATGACTTTATAAAGCCGCCTTTTATAAAACAGTCAGATACTGTGTCGTTGGGGCATAAGCGTTAGACTGTTAACGCGGCGTTTGTAAATTCAATTCTTATTCGGAGAGTTAAATATTATATGTATATGATTCGCTTAGGTTTTGTACCAGCTCGTAGTATCTCGTAGCAGCTCGTAGCAGTCTCAGCGTTAACCATTACACTTTATAATTGCTACAATCAACTTTCCTATCCGAAAGAAAAATATTTACTCAAGTAACAACTTTATTAATAAAGATTTATATAAATATAGACTAAAGTTAATAAAAAGAAATGTAATATATTATTATATTATTAGAGTAACCATAATACAATAACAATTGCGTCCTCTTAAGTTATCTTAAGTTATACTTACAAATTATCTAGAGGCCGCCATGGCACCGGAGCACAAACGTCCCATTGTAACCGCGGTCAAAGCCCACTCGAAGGAAGGAAATGTATTATGGATTTAATTCCTCGCTCTAGTAAAGAGGCAAACAAGGCGTGACATTGAGTACTATCAATCTACACTCAACACGAAATGCATTCAAGACATTCAAAGCACAACAAAGCGAAAAGTGGGGAACGGGCGTGTCTTTATGGGAATCAGAGTCGTTAATTAGGGTCTGATGTTCTCCTGCTTACACTTTACGAAATCCAGCTAGAAGTTAAAAAATGTGTATTTTAAACCGATTACCAAGTAATACGGAAAAGGTGTTAAAATTGTGATAATGAATTTACGAAGTCTGCGGAGGCCAGCAAAGTATATACAAAGTATAACATTTGAGAACGTACGAAAAGCAACAATTCACAGCAGAGCAAAAATAATTGAGTTAAGTCATCTCTCATCAGCAAAGCAAATGGTAATCAGTGCTAGTATATACTCACAGAGTACACTACAGGTTCTTCTAGCCTACTTGCCTTCTAGCCACTTGACGTTAAAGATGCATTACGTTTTTAGGTAGTTTTAAAGATTTTTTATATACGTACATGTCGTTTTTTATATACATACAAGATTTTAACAATATAATTTCTTTATGTATTCCTTATATATTGTATATAACAAGGTACCTACCCTGTTGTAGGAAGGGATGCGTTAAGACACAACATTTCATGCCGATTTTAAGAAAAAGCAAAAGAAAAAATATTATGTTATGAGAAGATAATAATTTATTTGAATCAATAAAATTAAAGGAAACAGACGAAATGGGAAAGGTTCGTTTCACGGTGCTGGAGATGTTTGCGTAAATTAAATTGCTCAGTCATAGAGATTGTATAATATTTTCAATATCAACGTAAACCAGCGACCAACTTGCGGCTCCGCCAGATTGAACTTAATATTTTATTATACTTATAATTATTGGCCATATTAATATATATTATAACCATGTTATAATCAGATTCCGTTACTCCGCCGACGAATCAACACTCAACGCCTCAATCATTGATTATTGATTCGGCGTAAAATGAAAAATGTAAATGTCTTGATGAAAATAGAGTATCTTTATTTTGGGTTCCCAAGTTCCCTACCAAACCATGCACCAGTTACGTCGTGAAGCTGAAATAAAAAGAATCAATTGTATATAAGAATTTGTAATTTTGGCTATTACTACATACAAAGCGTATCGGTGCAAAAAAATAATTTGTCAGAAAACATTTTTTTACTTTATTAGAACAGTAAGATAACGCTGAAGTGGCCGCTGTTATAAGACGTCGACGGAAATAATGCAAGCGGACATCACACTTCATTGTAACTGTTCAACTTCTTTTATTTTACTTTTTTTAAGGAATTCTAAATTAACATCGGAGTTATTATTTATTATTTTCTTTTTACTAGTAACATATTATTGTAGAAGTAACGAGGCCGTCGCGGCGCATCGACGCAGTGTGTGGCTGCAAGCGTGACGATTATGGGTTTTAGTCCTACTTAGAGGATTAAACTGTTTAACATTTTAATTTTCTCTCTTTGGTAACGAGATAAAGCACGTCATTAAGCTTCGGAACTCAATACGTAATGTCTTGAAAATTTTGGTGGAAAATTTGAAACGGAAATGTCTTAACGGGAGTTAGGAGTGTGTTAATCACTAGATTCCAAGTTTCCTTCTTCCTAACTTGCTACGTACGGGATATACCTACTATGAAGCTAACAAAAACATTTGTTAGCTTATATATTAAAGATACTGAGATAAAATTGTTTTTTATTAGCTGCACTTGTAGCTAATAAAAAACAATAATATACAAAGAATGTATGAATTGATACGCGTGTATATCTCAATAGATAACACCGAATGTAACTCAATAATATAACGTAACGTGATGCTTCTGTGGCACATTAGATTACTTAAAAACCAAATACGGCTTTCTGCTGTTAAAAGTTATGAAAATGCTTTTTGTGCTTCGAAAAATAAACTTTGATATATTTTTTTTTATTTTAAGTGGGAATTGACGGGTTTAATTGGGTTCCATAGGTTTAAATTGAATGGCCTTAAATGCAAACTTAAAAATACATCAACAAGTGCAACACTACTAGTACTACAATAGTAATGTTGACTAATAAATGTGCTATAAAATAAGGTTTCAAAAATGAGGCGGTGCGTGGAGAAAGGAACATTTAAAAGCTCATTAAATTCAGTAATATTGTAAGCTTCTTTTGGTAACGGAAATTTGCCAAAACTTTTCTATAGAGATGCTAAATAAATTGTAAAAAGCGTATAAGTATTTCGACGAAGTTAGTTAAGAACGTTCGTCAAAACGCTTGGACAGCTTCTAATGAGGCGCGTGTTCAAAAATGTTTATACGTTTTCTACAAAGTATTATAATATAAGGATACTTCTACATTTCCCGCCACATTGTAACATGAAGCTGTAAAAATACTAACGTTGGTGTACAACTACTGTAGGTAGCGAGCTATACGTATCTATATTTGTTACAATAACATCTCGAATTTAATTATTTATAGATAGTATTTATAGATAGTAGATAGATGAACTGCAAGTTCTGAACTGCATTATAGTTTATTTAATTAATTACCTCATTATTTATATTATTATTTGATATTCAATATGTCAACAGGCGTGGGTAGTTATGGACTAAGTAACGGCACCTGCGGGAGATCTCAACAATGTTTACAGATTAATATGACTGATTGTATCTGTGTGTGTTCATTGTTGTAGTTCACATACAAACAATCTCTCTTACTCAAAGACCGGTACTTCTGATATTTTTTTCACTTCATTATTCAGCGGATCGTGTATTTATAATTTTTTTTCTTATTTTAGAAATATGCGCTTCACGCTTATACCGTACTCAAAATAAAAGCAGAGAGAACTTGGAAACATGGTGTTAGGACCCTCCGCCATATTCGCCTATTCCCGCCGAATTTAAAATATAGCGCTATTTAATAGTAGCCGAACTCAACCAAAGCGCAAAGAGCTTTAATAAAAAAAATCATTTTCATGTCGGGGCTGAAAATACGCTAACTTGATAGCAATGGAGGCCTGTCGTGAAACACGCAATGCCTCAAATTCCGGCGGAAAGTGGGGAACGGAAGCGGAACGGTGTGTCCTAATACTAGGTTCCCGGGTTCCCTCTGCCTACCCTACCTTGTGCGCGTCAAAAAATTTCATAAATAAAACTTTAGCCATATATTTTGTACTTCTTCACCAATATAAAACACTCGAGCGGAGTCTTAAAATAAGCGCTGACTCTTCACTTAGAGTGCGTCGATATCGTTTTTCATTATCACCTACAAGCATCTCTCTTTCTGTCGTTTAATATCATTGAAAATATTGAACTGAGCCTTAGCCTTTTTTCTGTGTTTGTGTATATGTATAATAAACCTTCCATTCAATAACATATTAATATTTACATTCCTCGCTCTGGTAATGAAGCAATACGCGGCGTTGAGTCTCGCTACTTTACACGCGACTTTAAAATTCGAATTTCAGATATTGATGATCTATCAAATCAAAACCAAAAATATATTATTTCTATTTACCAGTTAGCTATGTGTATTCTTTATACAAATTAAATATTTTGGGAATAATTTAGAAACGATTTATCAAAACAACTCCAAGACACTTGTAACAATACAGAAGATTGCAAAGAACTGTAAAATAAAGTTTCTATTGTTTATATTGATATTGTACATTGAGAGATGAACCTATAAGAGGATTCATTTTAACTGTAACTAATTACAATTAGTCGGTCTGGGAGTGAAGGTGCGACGAGACATCGACTCAACCATAAATAACATCATTGATGTTTTATTACAATTATACGAAAGATTAACTATTACCATTATACAAAAGACTAACTTTCCATAGAATTGGAATTTTCCATACAATTAATGGATTGTGTAAATAACAAATGATACGTTCGTATAACATATAAGTTTGTAATTGCTTTAAACGTAACTTGAATTTACGGAAATTAAATTAAGTACACAAAATATATATAACTACGTATTCAGTAGGTACATACGTACGTAAGTACGGCTACGTAAGCACTAAGCAATGCGAGCGCGAGAGACTCATCGCTTCTAATATATAATCTTGAACGACACTCCTTTATTGACGCGCACATTTCAACCCCAAATCTTAGATCCAATTTTTTCTTTAAGTACAGCTTATTTATCAGTCTTCTCTTTACTTTTTTAAGTGCTTTCTTCGTTTAATTTGATGTATTATATGTTGAGTTGCGGAACTGAACACCGAGTTTTGTCTTCTTACCAGAACGAAAAAAATAAAAATGTTTCATTTCCTCAAGTGATTAAACCCATCATATATGGCAAAATAGACAGAGGGAACATGGGAACCTAGTGTTTAGAGACTCCGTCCCTTTTTCACCTTCCACCGAATTTGAGGCATTGCGTGTTGAAGGGTGGAAGGGTTTATATCAACATGAGCTGGAAATGTGCTATTATCCGCTAAGTACAGCTCGCTGAGCCGGCGATAGTGGAGACGATACCACACGAATGACCAAATACGAACATAACTTGTTTCATTTTACGGAGCGTCAAACGCTACGGTCTCAGCATACCTCTTTAGCCTCGTCCACTTTCATTAACCTCTTCATACATGCTCTCTGGGGGTCCACATACTTTTTACATGACCCTCCTCCAGTATCAAAAATATCGACGTGCCCAAAACCCAAACCATCTATATAAATTAAATTATGTTCATCAATAATCTTAATACTATTTACACAAGCGAGTAACTGAAGTTTACGTTTACAATAATAACAGATAACAACCATTTAAACATGTAAATATATATACGTATGAGTCACTTGTCCTGGTCTCCGCGTGCCGTGACTGTCGTAATTACAGAGACTGCAAAAGAAAAATCACTTAATTGAATTGTTTGTAGGATGTAATACGATCGCGAGTCGCTCTTTGATGTCGATTCTGTGAAAGAAAAAAGCAACATCTAATGAGGTAAGAGACGTGGTTGGATACTTGCTCGGGTAATACACAATGTGTTCGTTTATATCATATACTTTACAATTTATGTAAAAATTTCAATGTATTATTATATTGATTACATTAGCTGTAACAAAATCTTAGAATTTTACATGTCTTAAGTGAAACTTTGCAAACTAATTCAATTGACTTTATTCATTTAGTACTATACTTTCGTCCC